>CAUYPO010004302.1:0-36751 GCA_963574435.1 Cheirogaleus major | reverse complement strand
AACTAAGGACACTTTGACCAAAAGAGGGCTGTCCTCCTGGCCTTGGCCACAATTCTCTATCACTCACTCCTTCCAGTCAAGGTCAGGGCCTCTGTTAAAAAGGAATGTGCTACCTGGGAAAAAGTGATGTATTAACTCACCGCCTGTCACTAGAACGTCATTGTAAAGGCAGCCTAGGGCAATGGTCCTCAAACTTGAGTGTGTAGAAGAATCACCTGAGGAAGCCTTAAAATAGCAATTCTCAAGGCCCTGCCTCCACCCTGGAATCTATATATATATATGTTTTTAATCATATCCTAATTCTGATTCAGATGTTCCAAAGACAACCCTTTCAGGAAAAAATGATATAGTGGAAAGAGCACAAGACTGAGAGAGCTGCTGACCTCAGGCAGTAAGCCTCAGCTTTCTTGCCATACGATGCAGATGACATGTCTCCAGCACGGGCTGCTGGGAGGATTAAGAGAAGCAACTGAAAGCCCCAAGCACAGCACACACCAGTGCCCACCAAACACAGCCTAAACGAGGCTATCAGACCAGCCAGGCTCTGGGCACAGGAGAGGTCAGTTCTGATGCGTAGGAACAGAAAAGGGCAAAACAGGCACAGAAGATGAAGGCATTTCCCAGCCTCAGCATGCAGGTCCCACAGAGGGGGAGTGAAAACAGGGGTTCCAGAGAGGGGCAGCAGAGCAGCCTACAGCCAGAGCCTCCCCTGACTCTCCCTGTCCCCAGCATCAGCCTGTGTCACGTGCTGGCTCCTGCCATAACATTTTTTTCTTTTTTGAGACAAGGTGTTGCTTTGTCACCCAGGCTGATGTGCACTGGCAGGATCATAGCCCACTACAGCCTCAAACTCCTGAGCTCAAGTGAAGTGATCCCCCTGCCTCAACTTCCTGAGTAGTTAGGACTACAGGTGCATGCCACCACACCTGGCTAATTTTAAAAACATTTTGAGACAGGGTGTTACTCTCTTGCCCAAGCTGGTCTCCAATTCTTGGCCTCAAGCAACCCTCCTGTCTCAGCCTCCCAAAGTGGGATTATAGGCATGAGCCACTGCCCCAGGCTGGCATAACATTTTTAATCCATTATTTTCAAAGAGAGGACATTTCAACAAATACACATGAAACCTTTATATCTGCACATAGGTAAATAAATATCACAATTCCGCATACATACAAAGAGAAAAAGTGGAGAGAAGGGAAGAAAGAAGGGAAAAATAAGATGGGAGGTCAAACCCAGTCAAATCACATGTTTCAAGTTTCCTGGGGCTGTTAACATGCATGGGCAGTGTGATCCATGACCTGTGAGGGGCCAAGGAGCCTGCCCGGGAGAAACTTCACGGTGGTGGGGAGACAAGGCTTGCCCACTCACTGCAACACGTCTAGGCTGAATCTAAAGTCAGCGCAAAGAATGCAGGGAAGAGAGCGATGAGTGTGTGCAAGAGGGCTGGGGTACACTGCCTGGAAACATTTAGTTTAGTAAAGGGGAAATCTGAATTTCTGAGCTAGGGGTAGAGGGAGGTTGGAGGACAGGAAAGACCGTGATAAAGAGACTGAGTGAGCACAGTGCAGGGTTTCAGGCAGGGAAAGAGCGGGGCTGCCCTTGGAGCAATAAAGTAGATGGGAATTAGGAACATTTTAAATGCACAGCTGAAGACTGACCTCGATTCAACCATGTCCACACCAGCACTTTTCCATCTCTCAGTCTTTCCTCAAGCCCTTCCCTCTGCCTGGTATGCCCTCCCTCCCTCCAGCCGTTCAGCTCCTAGAAATCCTCCTTAGGCTTCAAAGCCCAGCGGGAACTGTCCTCACTCCTCCCATGCAGAATCAAGTTCTCCATCATCTGTGTCTCCTGAATGTTTTGCACATCCCCTGAAACATCCCCTTGTATTATGTGGTTATTTCTTTACTTCTCTTTCTCCCCTGGGCTGGCTCAGGGAGAGCAGTGATACTGTCTTGTTCATCGTGTAAGCCTTAGCACATAGTGACAGACCCCTGGCACACAGCAGATGCTCAAAAATATCTGTTGGGGAAAAATTAAATAGAAGTGAATACTGGGAGGCCATTGTGATTTCTTGAGAGAAATGATGTGGTGAAATCAGAATTTTAGGAATATTAATCTGTCACCATGAAAGAAGATGGATTAAAATGAAGAAAGCAACTCATGGCTGGGAGTCAAGAGAGGAGATTATTACTGTAATTTGGACATGGCTTAAGGTGGGGGCAGAGGGAATGGAGATGGGGAAAGAATTCCCTGAGATATCACAAAAGAATGTGGAAGGGATTTTGTGATGCATGAGCTATAAATGTGGGGGATGGGCAGAGGTATTGGGGACACTAAATATGGTGAACCCCAGCACCTGGGATAAAAGTGGTGCCATGGAGGGAAATGTGGAGGGTGGCGCAGGAGAGGGCAACACAATACCCAGCCTCTTTCTAGGGTAACTGATTGCAGTCACAAGCATTTCTAGGCAAAAACAAAACCAAGCAAAACTCCCCAGTCAAAATCTCCAGTGCTGATTTTACTCCCAAACTCTGGGCTGTATTTTTCTTTCCCTAACAGCCAGTTAGAAACGTTTCTTCATGGTGCAGGAGACTGCAAAGAAGATGTCAACCTGGTACCCTGCCTAGTGCTGGGCATGGAGACCACATGGGTTCAACTGGCCAGCCTTCCGACAAGAAGCCACCCCAGCTGCTTGTTCCGACGGGACTCCTGTATTCTGATCACCCAAACTCATTTCCCAGGTCAGGACCTCTGGGCAATCCCTGCTCCAACTCTGCAGAGAGTTATAGGAAAGCCCCAGGACTCCCATCTGCGTCCTCGCATTAATTCAGGGCTAGGATTTTGTTTTCTAAAGGAATTCAACTATGGTGCCAACAAAAAGCTATAGGAATTGAGTAGTACTGTATTTAAATCACATTTTTAAAATGTTTGCTTCTTTGTATACTGAGACTCAGTAAAACCCTATTAAGCCCAGTAACTCCATCACCGTTAGCTGTCTCAATGAAGTAGAAGACACATACAGGTATAAAAGCTGTGTGATCTTTGAAAAATCTTTAGACTATGCCTGGATGCCTTCAGCTGGGAAACAAATAGGAGTTGGACAAGATGATTCCTCAGACCTCTCGGGTATCTATTTCTCTTATTTCAAATTCCAACAGGTAGCCAATGATTGATTCAGCTGCCCACATACAAGACTTCAGATCGGCGTGGCGGGGCTCGCAAAAAAGGCAGGAAGAGACGCAAGAGTGCACTTTTAATAGGCTGCAGGGGAGGCTGGGGGGCACGGTACTGGGTGTGGACTGCTTAAAAACTCACTGGACCCACAAATTCCAGATGCTAAGTGGGCCTAAGAAGGCCCTGAAATCCCTTTCCCAAGTCCGGACTAATGTTATTTCAAAGAAAAACAAAAATCAAATTCCAAATCTCTAAAGCTCTAAGGTGAGCGAGCGAGCTGCGCAATAATTCTGTGAGTGCGCCAAGGGGCCGCAGGTACTTGAGCTGCACTTGAGGAAGTGTCCCGAGCTGGCGGAAGCAACCCATCCACTCGGGCTCCCGCAGGCGCAGCGCCGCGGCGGCTCAGCCGAGACAGGCACACGGATCCGAGGCCCCGGGCTGGGGCTCCGTGAGCGCTGACCGACACTCGGCCAGCTCTCCGGCCGCAGGCAGCGGGGAGCCGAGGCTGGAGTGGCGGCGCAGGGTGGGGTGTGCATTTGCCAGTCCCCTCCGACCCGACCCGGGGAGCGCGGGCCTCGACCCGGGACGGCCGCGCCTGACCGTCCACGGAGTTCCGGAGCCGGGCGGCGGAGGGTGAGTGCTGGCGCCAGGACCGAGCGAGGCTCCCGGGAAGGGAAGAGAAGGGGAGAAGGAGGCGCAGCCGTCGGCACGGACCAGGCGCGCGCGGGTCCCCCGAGCCCGGAGCGAGCGCAGCCCCGCCGCGCCCCGGACACACCCACTGCGCCCGGCCGCCCGCGCCAGCCCGCCCCGCCGGCCCGGGGGCCGCAGCCGGGGCCGCGGCAGGCTGGGTCGGGCCGCGCGGGCGGCGCGCTCGGGCGCGGGGCGCGCGGCTCTGCTCACCTGGCGTCCGCGTCCCGCAGCGGCCGGCGGCCGCCTCGCCTGGCCTCGCCCCCGCGTGGTTCCCGGCGCCGGGCAGCCCCGAGCGCGCCGCATGGACGGCCGCCGCCGCCCGCGCCCGCCCTGCACGGGCTCCCGCTGCGCCCGGGTCCGCGTCGGCTGCGGCGCGCGGAGAGCTCTGGCTCCGGGTTAGCGATCCGCAGCGCCGGGACCCGCGCGCCCTCGTCCCTCCGCCTCCCCGCGCGGGCCTCCCGCTGTCACCCGGAGCCGCGCCCGCCGCCCCCTGGCGGCCGCCTCGGGAAGCGCCGGCGCCGTCCGCCCCCGCGACCCCAGGGTGTCCCCGACAGCCCTGACGGAGCCTGATCCCTGAGTGCTAGGGGCGTCACCCGGGAGAGGGGAGGACGGTCTAGACAGAGGCCACCGGGCGCGAGCGTGGAGGGAGTGGGAAGCGGAGTGGCCCGGCTGGCCGGGACGGGGAGACGCTGTGAGACTCAGCCCTGAATTCCGCGTCCACCCCACTGACCCTGACGTTTGCCGGAGCTGCTGGAGGGAAGGGACACCGGAGGGACACAGGCATCCTCGTGTTCCGGAACAGCCGTTCTAGCTGCGACAGGGTGGGACTGAGGCTGAAGCAGGGAGCGGCAGGGAAAGTTCTGCTGCAAATCAGAGCAGAGAGGAGGGCCCTGACTATAGGAGGACCCCGGGTCACACGCTCGCTCGCACACAAGACAGGACTCAGTGGGCGCCTCCTGAGGGCGAGGGAAAAGGACAAGACCGACAAGTTCCACCGAGGGTGACACAGCGCGGGGAAGAGAGACACGCGCTCCCTGACAGCCAGGGAAATTCTGTGGTACTTCTTGTCTTATTCAGGGTAATATTTTCTTGGAAGAAAAAAAGCCTGCTGCAAAAAAATACTCATTAATAATGACAATCAGAGTTTTATCTGTATTTCCAATCCCTTCTTTTTACTAATTGGGAAATATTGTCCCAAAGAAGGCATGACCAAAGTCCCGCAGCTGGTGCATGGCAGGAAAATCACCCGAGCCCAGTTTCTTAACTCCTAATGCAGTGCTAAGTTCTTTACATGCAAACTGAGGTGTTTAGAGCTGGGCAGGTAGATATGAAAAATGTCCCTCCTCTCTCAGAAGGGAGGTGGGGATGTCCTTAAACATTTGAAGAGGCTGTCCAGATACAGGGAGTTTCTCTAAATATGAGTCAGCCTGTTTGATTATCACTGCCACAAAAGCCTGCCTGCAGGGGTTTGTTTGAAAGTGCAGGTGCACAGGTGGGACTATGAAGGTGGTGGCATAATGCAAGCTCCTGGCCCCAGAGCCAAGGCCACACCAGGGATGGGCGTGGTATGCTTTGTGGGAGCAGAAAGGAGAATAACAGGGAAGATAGCCCCCAGAAGAAAAAAAAAAACTAGCAAGAGGGAAAGTGGCAACCCAACAGATCAGGCCAAAGAAAGAGAATAACTTCTGAGTGCCTGACTCCTTGCCTGGAGCCTGGGCAGAGCCAGTTCTGACTGACTGAAGCTGGTTCAAATGGGATGAAATAATCCCACGCTTGATCAGATTTTGATGGGAGGCACCTGGTAGGAATGGGCTAGGACTAATTCTGAGTGTCATGAGTCCCACGGGTCCAGATTAAGTAGATCTAACAGTGCTAGTAAATACTGACCAGTTTAAACCATTTAAAACTGATTTTAAAAAAATCACACAACATTGGAACATACTTAATGTCACAGAATTCTACACTTAAAGATGGTTAAAATGGAAAATTTTATGTTATGTATATTTGACCACAATTTTTTTCAAAGGAAGTAAAGCTAATAAAACTTGTTCAAACCAGACTGATTTATTAATTCATCTGAGACATACGTTGAGGGCCGAGGATGGCCTTGGTGCTAGAAGGCAAAGATGAGATGAAGAAAAGGTTCCAGTCTCAAAGAAACTCAGGTGAGAAAGATGAGATATAGTCAGAAAACCATACTAGTAGGAGGTAGGTGTAATCGGGGAATATGCAGAAGTATCTGGGGACTGGGAGGGGCGGTGGCTACCTCAAGACAGGCGAGCTGGGGTGTTCCGCTGAGGGGACTCTCAAAGGATGAAGGGGGTGCATCAGGGAGGGCGTGGTATGAATGGGGCTCAGGAGAAAAAGGTATGGTCTTTTTTTTTTTTTCAGACTTACAGGCAAGTTGCAAAACTAGTACAAAGAATTCCCCTATATCTCCCACCCTCTTCCTCTAATGTTAACATCTTATATAACCAAAGTACAATTATCATTGGCCAAACTTGATCCAACTGACCAGAGTGATTCTGATCCACTTCAAACTTGGTCAAATTGTTTTGAGCCTCTTTTGCTTATTTGTCATAGAACGTTCTGTTTATTTAAAGTTAATTTATACTCATTTTAATCAAAGGGATATTTACGTTATATATAAGCATCAGTGACTACTAACTATGCTAAAACAGCAAGGTTTTCATCTTTCAGCCCTATTACATTTCTCCTTTATGCAATGTATCCGGACGCATGACTCAAGATTGGCAGGATTTGGCCCTCGTGTATGAGACAGGCTACTAACCCTCACTGAAGGAGATGGCCAAGAGGAGTAGGTGCTTAAGATCAGTCTGAGGCCAACCCGCGGCCATCTCCCCTGGGTGCCTGCCTGATGTGTTGGTGTCATCTAACACATCTTGGAGAGTGGGTCCCTCTCTTGCATGTCTGCAGCGACGAGGTGCTCACTGTCCCATGGGCAGCCCATGCTATTGTTAGAGGCTCTGTTAGAAAGGCCCTTTTCATTTCAAACTGAAACTTTTTGCCCTGTAACTACTACCCATCAGCCCTAGAGGTGGCCCCTAAAATGACAGACAAAAACATAACCCCTCTGTCATGTGTCAGCTCTGTGTATGTAGGACAGTTCTAGTTTCCACCTGTTGTCCCAGTAAAATTATTATTATTAACAGTGCCCCCTTCACTCTGTTGTCCCAGTTGCAGTGATAAATTATATATACATATATATATATATGTCACCCTATAGAAGACTTTTACTGCCCCACCTCACTAATTGGCTTTCTGCCTGGAGCCACATCCTCAGAGCATTCAGCTATTTCTCCTGCAGTTCCCCAGCCTGGAGCACAGTGTCTGCACATGGCGAGGGCTCCCAAGTGTCTGAGGAATGAATGGCATACTGCTGGGAGCAACTTCCAGGAACTTCAAAGCATGTGGAACTGGAATAAGGCAAAATGTGAACAGATTGCAGGAAGCGCGGGACAGCCAGACATTTGGGTGGGGGGAACTTATGAGTAACGCAGCTTCCTCACTTTACTAACAAGCGCTGAGATGGCCCGAGAGGGAAGAGATTATGCAGTGTTTTCCAAATTTATTTGACCATGAATCCTTTTACCAGCAGAACATTTCTTGGGGCTAGATTTCCAAAAATTGCACTTTGAAAAACACTGCTCTAAGCTCTTGACAAACACCAGTGTTTTCATCTTAAGGGCATCGCAGGGGGTTGTGCCCCAGCAGGGAAGGAAACCACTATGTTATTCCCAACTCAGCTAGCATTTGGAGGTGGGAGGAAAATAGACCTACATTCAAACCCCCAATTTCAGGCTCCAGTGGACGTACCAGGATCCATCACAATGCTTGCAAAATCGTTCCTTTCATTTTCTTGGTTGTAAATTTAACGTAGATTGTAAAGGCAAGGCAAGCTGGTGCCCAGTGGTGAATAATAAGAAAATAAGGGAAGCATGGTAAACAAAACACTTTGAAAGCTGGTAAACTTGTGGTTTTAAGCTGTCTCTAAGTACCGCAGGGTAAATTCGCTCCCCTGCTTGCCTCTTTAACCCAGTCCTTCCTCCCCCTCCTCCAGGGTTCTGGGATGCTGACCCTCAGTCTGAGCTCCTGTGCCCCTGAAGGGGCCACCCCCGCTTGACCTGTAACCTGTGACTAGGCAAGAGAGTACTCTGCAGCCACATGAGGACAGCGGCAGAATGGTTTCTAGATGGAATGTCAAGGATTCCCAATAAGCGTCAGGGAGTCTTCAGGCTACTTCAGGTTATCTCTCTTTCCCTTTCTCTCTTCCCTCTTGTTCTCATTCTCTTTCTCATTCCACAGCACATCCGAGGAGATAGGGAAGTTCTTGTTACCTGGTACAATACGACTTTTGGAATCCCAAATATTCAGATTATTTCCTACTTTCCTCTTTGCAAGTGATAGTACTCACAGCCGAGGGGCATTGCCTGCATCCGAAGCGGCTTGTGTCCAGGAGCAGCAGCACTGAGCAAGGCAGAAGCAGGCACCGTGGCCTCCGAGTCGCAGCCGCCTGCTCTCCTTCTGCCGATGACTGATGAGATGAAGATGGTGGGTATCGATGGAGTAAGTCCACTGGCAAGTGCCTGCTGCTCTGAATGTCAGTGATCACTCACTCGCCCACCCAGCCTGTATTTATTGAAGCCACCTGTGAATGATTGAAGGGTGGATGAGAAAAGTCACCCAAAGTCAAAGGAGAGGAGCATGGGAGAGACTGTTCCAGACAGAAGGACGTGCACTTTCCAAGGCCCAGAGGGAGGCAGGGCACTCTCAAGGAGCAGACAAGGGCTGTGTGGCCAGGGCCCAGAATCAGGGTGAGTGGGAAGGAGGGGAGAGAGAGAGAAGGTTGTGGGAGGGTGGCCTGGGGTCTGATTGTGGAGAGCCTTCTAGACATGGTTCATTGTCATTTGACAACCACAAAGGCACAAGCCTGTCCCATCAGAACAGATACAGGCCCCAGGCTGGTGCAGGGTCCTGGATCCCATCTGTGCTGGATGCTGGATGTGGGGAGGCCCAGGGCTCCCAGAGTGGAAGAGGTAGGGGGCAGCTTGGGAGAGTGGCTGTTGATACAGAAGTACGTCATTTTTTGACCAATTGAGAAAGCTGTCCTGTGCAAATCCATTAAATGTCAGTGATGCTGATGGCCATTTTTTGAGTTGTGTCATTTTCAAATGAACGAGAGGAAGGCTCTGAGAGGGTTTAAGCTGGAGCTGACATGACCAGATCTGTGTTTTTCCAAAGGGAGAAAGAAAAAAATCCCCTTTGTTATTAAAAAGAAAAAAGGTAATGCAAAAGCATCATTCCACAATTCTTGTGTAATGAGAAAAATAAATGCAAAATAAAACAAATCCATCATTCTAAAGGAATGCCCTGTGTTTGCCTTCCTCTGCTTCCTGGGAGACTCTCCTAATAAGGTCTTGTCCTTCACCCACTGTGCACGCTGCCGCCTGGTACCTTTTGTGACCAGTGCTGCAAATCTCCAAGACAGCTGGCAGGGTCGGAGGTCTCAGCCTGGAAGCAGTTTCTCTTTTTGAGGTTAATCAGCTTACACTGTGCCTGAAATTGCTGTCACTTTGGCCTATTGGCAATCTTCCCTCTTTAGCAAACTGGCTTTCTTGTTAAATAAGTTAATTTTTATATATCCAATGAACACTAGCCAGATATGGCTTGTGTATAAACCTAGGCACTACAGACACGAAGTCACATGGTCTCCAAGTCATGGCTGTAGCCTGCTTCATTCACCTTCTTCTCGCCACTCTTCAGTACATAGAGCACCTACTGTTTGCTGGCAAGATTTGCGTGGGTCCTATATTCCTTGTTTTCTTTTAAAGTTTCCTGTTTAACCACTCTCTCCATAATGGTGGAAACTTTTGCTCATGAGAAACAGTTTGGCGTAGTAAAAGAAGACAGTCAGTTCCCAACCACTATACCAGCGTCTCCCTCTGGCCATGCCATTGTAGAAGTCACTAACCTCCAAATTGCAGTCAGCTCATCTACAAAATGAGAAGAACATAATTATACCTGTTGGAAGAAAGGGGGACAGGCTCACGCTATCTCCTGAAGCCCCTTTCTGCTCTCAGATCTATGAATCTCTCAGAAACTCCGCAACAGGAAAATCATATGGCTCGTTCTGGATCCATCTGGGAAAAGATGACATACACAGACAAGTATGTGACTCTTTTTTTAAAAAATTTCAAGCTGCATTTGAAATAGCTTCTTCATTCCCTGTAGAGGATTACCATACAACTACAGTGCCACATCATGGCTTCAAGAGAAAACTCCCCATGGCCCATGTCTTGAGTCGTTGAGACTCCTCGATGGTGCTGCTGTGCTTGTTGATTTGGACAGGGGAGAGAATGCCTGTGTGGGTGACCTTGGAATGGCTCCTATATTCCTCTCAAATTAGATGTCAGTCCAAAAGCTACAGGATCAGTGTCCATGTACAGGAAGTGTCCTTCCTGAAGTCATCTTTCCCTATTTAAAATTATGGAATTCTAGAGATGGAAGAGAGCATTTCCTCTTATTCAGATAAAGGAACAGAGACCCAGAAAATAAAAATGAGTGACAGACATTGACACTGTGAATATGTGATTGATCAGAAACAAGAACCAACCGGTGGGCTCTGAGCTGTTCCAGCTGCCCCCGTCCCCATTGTCCTGCCCCTCGCAAATCCGTGAGTGGAGAAAACTGAGGGTCCCATGCTGTCAGAAATTGCCACCAAAACCTCTAAAAATGCCTTGAATTTCAAATACGCATTGAAGCTGAGGATTTTAGGCCTGTTGTGAAGCATATTTAATCTGATCAAGTTATCCTTTTTCCTCTTTGAAGTTAAAATAAAAACGTTGCTGAGTCTCCCTCATGGGCTCGTCCCAGCAATATGGACTCAAGTCCCTACTACGGCTCGTGCCTCCTTCCAGAACTCAGCCTCTTTCCTGAACGCTTCTCCTGTGGCTCTCGGGTCTGTTGAGGAGTCTGAGTCCCGAGAAGCATTTCTTCTACGGTGTCACGAGGGCTCCCGCCTTGCAGGCCTGAGCTGTGCGGCGGCCACCTCACCTCTTAGGTCTCCATTGCGCAGACGCGCCTGCTCTTGCCTGTGTCAGAGAAGTGTCACGGGAAGGTGGAAGCCATCGGACAGCGCAGAGCCACCCCTGCATCACCTGCTGTGCGTCCGGGCCAGTCTCCTAGCAGGAGGAAGATGGAAGGCTGCAGAGCGGAATGGGCAGAAAGCTAAGCTACAATCCGTGAAAAAATAACAGCAGCTGGTTTTAATCTGGGTTCTAGCCATGTGACCTTGAGCAATCACTTCACCTTGTTGAGCCTCAGTTTCCTCCTCTGCAGAGCAGCCCTCACCATCACTCACTCCCCGCTGACTCCTCTGCAGTGGGAAACGGGGGGAGCACACTGCCGTGTCCTCTATGTCCCCTCTTAGCCTTCTAAGTCCAAGAGCAGCTGTGCACTCGGTCAGGCCCGTCTGTCTGGCCAGCTACCTTGCCGTTCTCCTGTTGTCACAGGACATTCCAAAGGATGAATGAAGGGTATGGGATCAGCAGAGAACAAACACGAGCAAGAACAAGCGTGTAGATTAAGATACAAACTTCTCCTGACCCGGTCCCGTGAGTGGAAAATAGCACACAGTGGGAAAGAAACCAAATCACCCCGACATGCAGTCAGATACCGTGGAGGGGTCAAGGGTGGGCCAAAGGCCTGGGGTTTTTTTCTTTTCTCTCTTTTTTTGTTTTTTTAAAGAAATGAGCTGTTACAAAAGGAGAAATAAAAGAAACACATTGTCACAAGATTAAATTTAATTGCGGGGGGGGGGCAAATATTTCACTTGTCAGCATTTGAAGTTCTCTTGAAGCAAATAGTACCGTCTTCCGTGCAATGGTTTCGTGAAGAGGAAACGTCCAAGCTGGGGAAGGCACAGGGGTTTCACACTTCACCAAATGTGTCCCTGGATTCTTGCTCTGCAAATGTACTAACTGTGTGACTTCGGAAAAGTGACTTAATGCTTTGAGTTTTTTCAACTCTCAAGTAGAGAAAATGATTCTCGAGGGTGTCAGCACTGAGGTTCACCATGTCCCCCGTCCGGGGCAAAAGAGGATTTCACTTCCCCGTCCCCTTGAAGTTAGGCGTGGCCAGGTGACTTGCTTTGGCCAATGAAATATGACTTCTCTTTTTAAAGACTAAAAAAAAAAAGCTGGCAGACTCAGTGTAAAAACCATCAGGTTCCTTTGCCACTGGCACTGAGATTGAGGCAGCCTTGCGTCTCAGAAGACTGTGACGAGCAAGGCACCCCACCCCTTGTGGGCAGTGTAGCGCCTTTCGCTGTGCTAAACCACTGAGATTTGAGTCTGTTGCTGCAGCAAACCTCACACGTCATGGCTGATACAGTGGTCGTTGCAGTAAAATATGGCAGCATTTGTAACTACAACTGGGCAGTGGTAAAGTGCACGAAAAGCACCGTTATTTGGCTATTCAGAGGTGACTGTGCTCATGAGAGGCCCAAGTTAAGGGGTAAATTCCTGCCAGGCCCAGGCAGGCCACAGAAGGCTGCAACTTTGTCCCAGACCGTCTGTCTCCACCAGGAGCCAGGATCAGGAAAATCTCCCCCGCGGATCTCTGATCTCCGTGGTTCCTAAATACCACTCTGCCTTGGAATAAGCTCCAGGTACAGGGCCAGCCTGTGTGCTGAAAGCGGGAGTGTGGGGACATCCATCAGGCTCTGGGGGTGGAGAGTGTCAGGAATGGTGGGAGCACAGTAGTGGGAGGGGTCTTGAAGTGAGGCCTACAGGACAGAGGGAAGTCCGTGGCAATGCGAGGGTTAAGCACGCCTCTGCACACGGTCCCTGGCCTTCCTCTCTTGCTGTGCTATGCACTCCGCCCTCCCATAATTGTTTTCTCCCTCAGAGCTTCCATAGCCATTTCATTCGGAGTCATTCTTTATGCCACCCAAGTGTGACCTCTGACCCTCAACCCCAGCTCCCATGTCCTGGATATTTTGGCAGGCTTTCCAAGTGTGATGTGTATGGACAGAACATACCACTTCCCAGCCTACCACCCAAAGCCCTGTTTCCCATTCCATGCTCCATATCTGGTGAAGAGTAATCATCTGCCCAATCGCTCAACGTCTCAGCATTCTCAAGGCCTTCTTGGAACACTCTTTTTTTATTCTCATTAATATGAAAGGGGAAGATGCAAACCAGAAAAACAACTGAAAGCATTGTGCAGGCCAGGTGAGTCTGTGGTTCAATCTTTGTGTGAATTTGGTTCCTTTAAGAATCTGTCTTTGGTGGCATGCCTCTAATTGTAGATTCAGAGAATAGGAGATGTGGCATAAGAAGAAGTGTCTTTAGTCTTTTTCCCTGGTTCCTGGCACAGGGCACCTAAAACCCTAGGAATTTCCTGAGTGATAGGAGTGTCCTTTGTTATTTATAAGGAGACCCTTTCAATTCTACCTGGGTTTATGCTAATGAGGTAATTTAGGGTAGGGCCCCTACATAGTGTCAGACGGGGCTGATCTCCAAAAGACCCAGTGATTAGAGGATGGGAACTTTCAGCCCCAGGGAGGGATTGGGGGAAGTGAAGCTGGAAATGCAGATGTTCCTGCACTTGGGACCCTTCTCTAGACCTCGCCTTATTTACCTCTTCACATGGCTATCCATAAGTACCCTTTATAATGAACTGGCAAACATAAGTAAAGTGTTCCCCTGAGTTCTGTGAGCCGTCCTAGCAAATCACCGAACCTGAGGAGGGGGGTTCGTGGGAACCCCAATTTATACCTCGTTGATCAAAAGTACCAGAGGCCTGGACGTGTGACTGGCATCTGAAATGGGGTTAGTCTTGTGGGACTGAGCCTTTAACCTATGGGATCTGATGCTCAGTCCAGGTAGATAGTGTCGGAATTGAATTAAATTGTAGGACACTGAGCTGATGTTGGCAGAGTTGGAGAATTGCTTGGTGTGAGAAAAATTCACACATTTGCTGTCAGAAGTGTGTGAATGTAGAGACACAAGCTGGATTTTCTGCAGATGGACGACTAATTCTTTCAGGCTATAATAAAGAGCTATTGCTGGTCAATAAAATTCTTTTAAAAAATGAAACTTTTGGGGGGGGGGATGATAAATGCCAAGTATATAAACTAAGATACTATTTTCCACACAGCAAATGATCAATGATTTAAAAAGTAAGAGGAGAGCCTGATTCCAGAGAAGATGGAACGAGGAAAGACACACTAAATGCCACCATAAATCCTGGACAGGATGGACGGAACAGTCCTCTGAGGGCTCTGAAACATAAATCACAGCAGGTGGGTTTGGGAAGACCAGAATTCAAATTCCACTGACCTAGCAGTGAGTTTGCCATTTTCTCCCCTCCAATACTGCCCAGCCTGGGCTCAAGGGCAGCCAGAAGCCCAGACGTGTACGACAGGGACAGACAGAAAGAGCTCTAAGAGAAGTCCTCTCTGTTTCTAAAAGTAAAAACGAGAAAGCAAACTCCTGAGGAGAGAGAGAGAGATCCTCTGGTTTTTCTTTACTTTCCCTTCCTCCCAGCCTCCGCCCGCAGGCAGTACCGAGGCAGCAGTGTGGGGCGGGCGGGGCCGGCACCTCAGGCTCTGGGGGAGGGCTGACTCTGACCAGAGGCACAGTGATGACAAGAGCGTGCAGCAATCTCTCTTCTTTTTCACTCTCTGTGGTCCTGCCGCTGGACTCCAGACACAGAAACAGTCACGGCAAATGTGCGGCAGAGGAAACTAAAGCCCAGGCTTGCCGGCTGGAGGACAAGCAAGGAAAGTCCTGAGGAGCCAGGAGGTGTTGGGGAGGTCACGGAGCGTAGGGAGATTAGGACAGAAATCCCACAAACTTACGTCAAGGGCTCACCTCCAGGCTGCACGCGTGTGGATCTGACCCTGAACAGCACACTGCATGTTTTCAGAACTGAAACAATAAGGGGGACCATGATCCAGGCCCAGGACGGCTGCTGGGTGGCACACACAGGACAGCACGTTGAACACAGAACTGATATCGGAACCACAGCCCCAAAGGCGGGTTGGAAACTGCAAAAAGAATATGACCTGGTCGATTGCCTGCTTAGGATGTAAACCAGACCCAGAGTCTCATGACATTATGTTCAAAATGTCCAGGATATAATCCAAAATTATTCAGCATATCAAGAACCATGAAGGTCTCAACTGACAAGAGACAAGCAACAGATGTCAACGCTGAGATGACACAAATGTTAGAATTATCAGACAAAGATTTTTCAAAGGAGCAATTATAACCATACTCCATGAAGGTAAGGGCTAGCACTCTTGAAACAAGTGGAAAGACAGGAATTCTCAGCAGGAAAAAAAAAAAGAGGAAGATATAGTGACAAAACAAATGCAAATTTTAGAACTGAACAGAAATAAACTTAAAGATAGATCAATAGAAATGATCTAATCTGAACAACAAAGGGAAAAACCAAAACAAAACAACTAACAGAGCCTCAGGGACCTGTTAAAAAAAATACCAGAAGTTTAATATTTGTGCCATTAGACTTCTAGAAGGAGACAAGAAAAGGTGTTGAATGGGAAAAAATATTTTAAGAAATAATGGTAAAGGCCAGGCGAGGTGGCTCACGCCTGTAATCCTAGCACTCTGGGAGGCCAAGGTGGGCGGATGGCTCAAGGTCAAGAGTTCGAAACCAGCCTGAGCAAGATTGAGAACCTGTTTCTACTAAAAATGGAAAGAAATTAATTGGCCAACTAAAAATATATATAGAAAAAATTAGCCGGGCATGGTGACACATGCCTGTAGTCCCAGCTACTCGGGAGGCTGAGGCAGAAGGATTGATTTAGCCCAAGAGTTTGAGGTTGCTGTGATCTAGGCTGACACCACAGCACTCTAGCCAGGGCAACAGAGTGAGACTCTGTCTCAAAAAAAAAAAAAAAAGAAAGAAAGAAATAATGGTGAAAAAACCACATTTCACAAAAGACATGAACATACAGATTGAAAAAACTCAATGATTCTTAAACTGGATAAAATCAAAGAAATCCACACATTATAATCAAACTAATGAAAGCTATAAACAAAGAAAGAATCCTGAAAGCATCAAAGACAAATGACTCATTTCATATAGGGAAACAATGATTCAAGTGACCATGCGTTTCTCATCGGAAACCATGGAAGCTGGAGGGAAGTAGAATAACATTTACAACATGCTGAAAGAAAAGAACTGTCAATCCAGAACTCCACAGCCAGTGGAAATATCCTTCATGAATAAAGATGAAATAAAGACATTCTCACATAAAGGGAAAGGAAGGGAATTCATTGCTCTATAATAAATGTTCTATAATAAATGCTAAGGGGAATTCGTCAGACTAAAGAGAAATTATATCAGACGAAAACTATAACAACAGTAATGAAGGAAGTGCAACTGAAATGGTAAATATCTGAGAAAATAGGATTTTAATTTCTTTAAAATATATGAAAGAAAAAACCATAACATTGTTGGAGTTTTCAGTGTATTCAGATGCGATCCTGTGATGACTCCATAAAGAGTGGATGCCAAATGTGCCTACAGGTGATAAGGCTTCTATACTTCATTTGATATAGTAAAATAGAATTTCAGGTAGGCTGTTAAGAATGTATACTGTAGTTTCTGGAATACAAAAAATATTCAAATATTTAGGAAGAAGATAGGAAGGAGAAAATGAAAAACTGAAGAAACAAACATAAAATAGATGATAAAATAGTGTTCCAATCGCAAACATATCAGTTGTTATATTCAATTTAAATGGCATAAACACATCATATTAGTTATCTGTGGCTGTGTAACAAGTTACCACTAACAGCTCAAAACAGTGTGCATTTATTGTCTGTGAGCCAGGAATCCAGGCACGGCCTAGCTCGGGCCACTGCTCCAGGGTCTCTCATGAAGTTGTAACCAGGATGTAGGCCAGGGCTGGGGTCACTGGGGAAGGAGCCTGTTCTAAGCTTGCTTGCATTGTTGTTGAGACAATTCAGTTTCTTTTGGGTTGTTGGACCGAGGGCCTCAGCTCTCAGCTGGCCATTGGCTGGAGGCTGCCCTCAGTCCTTGCCAACATGGCAACTCGCTTCATCAAAGCCAGCAAGGGAGTGAGTCTACCCAGAGAGCCTATAGCAATATGGAAGTTACAGTCTCAGGCAACATAATCAAGGGAGTGACATTCTATCACCTTTGCCATATTCTATTGGTTAGAAGCAACTCACAGGGCCTGTCCATAGTTAAGGAGGGAAGATTAAGTGATAACATGAATTCAAGAAATAAGCATCAACAGGGACCATGTTAGAGTCTGGCTACCATACCTACCATACCTACCAGTGAAATGACAGAGATTGAAAGAATAAGTTTTTTACAAACCAACAAAACCAAGACATAACTATACACTTCCTAAAAGAAACCCATTTTAAATATAAGGCTATATATGTGATAAAAATAAAAATACAGGGGAAAAAGGTAAACCATGTAAACACTAGTCAAAAGAAACTTGGAATACTATTCTATTATTAACGTAGCCTTTAGAACAAGGAAAATTACTAGGGATGAAGAGGAGACATTGCATTCTAATAGAGTCAGTTCACAAGAAGACATAGCAATCTTAAATGCGTGTGTACCTAACAACAATTTCAGAATTAAAAAAAAAAACTGATAGAAATACATGAAGAAATGACAAACCCACAGTTAGAGTTGAAGATTTCAAAACTCCCCTCTCAGTAATTGACACTATAAGTAGACAGAAAAATCAGCAAAGATGCAAAACTAACACCACCAACCAACTGAATCTAAGGGAACTTTATAGCCACTCCTCCAACAGAAAAACATTCATTTCTTTCAAGTGTATATGGGACATTTTGGGGCTTCTGATGCACAAAATAGCTCTTCCCCAGTCTGCCGGAGACCTGTGACAGAGAAATGTAGAGGTGGTGGTCACCGAGGTAGGGTAGGGAACAGGCATTTGCTTACTTTACAATCAAGCCCAGAACTGGCTCTCCTGAAGGTCACTGTGGGACCAGGATAAGCACCAACTTTGAAATGAAAAGGCAGTGCTCATTTTAATCCTATTGCCACAGTTTAAACAATTGAGAACAACGTTTATTTGCATAGAATTGATTAAGCAAGTTTGACCTGACCGGACCCGGGTTGTAAATGTGTAGGTGTCTGGTTTGGAAACACTAAATCCAATATTTTTTTTATGTCTGGGAAATATGTTTTTATTAAGCATGTGGTTCATATAAATTATCTTTCCATTTTGGTTTTTATTATTAATTGCATTATAACTTAACTTGTATTCTTATTCAGCCTCTGTGTATGTTCCTTCTACTTCTGTACTGGTTTGCCGTTTGCATAATATGATTACGTATCAGCTCCTGTGGTTCCTGTGCAGTCAACACAACCCTGAACTCATTGCACTGTCCATCAGCCAGCAATCAAATGATGATTCAGTTCAGAAATTTTTTGAATAAAAAAAAAGTGAACGAATTTTCACTGGAAAGTTATATTCGGATTATGGAAGGACCATCCAGGGGTTCATGTAGTTGACATATTTGCCATAAAAGCAGTGCTGCCTTGGGACTCGGTAACCTCATAGACCTGGAGAAATCATTTCTCTTTGAAAATGTGTCCTACTGTGGGTCTGGCTCCTGTGAAGTAATTCAAGGGTGTTGTCCCCATGAAAAAGAGGTCCCCCAAATATTGTGAGAAGGTCTGCACCTGAATATGAAGTTCACTTCTACTGAGGGAAGCTCATCTCTAGATAATTGGGGGAAAAATGTTTTTTGACAAACAACCTGCCCCAATTTAATTAAAACTTGAGGCAGCAACAGCATAATAAATAATTTTAGTGCCAAGAGTGATCTATAGACCAACGGACATTACAGACTGTGTGCTGAATCAGGAAAGAGCTTGCTCTGGATTTAAAAAAATACATACCTTTCAATTATCTACAAAAGCGAAATAAATTATATGATATAATGTATAACAACATCTATAAACTGTTCATCTCTTTTTTTTCCTCCATAGTTACAAAATATTTTTGAAGCCATCTGGTAATGCTGCCAGATTGATCTGGTTTAAACTGGTCAAAGCTGGTTTTAATCAGCAAGGGAAAAGCTATTGAAATTAGAGCTGATTTGATCCAGTTTGAACCAGACTACTTTGACATATATGACTTTAAACTGGTTTAATTTCGTTAGAATGTGTTTGCCCTACTGCTGATTTTACACTGTTTTCCCCTAGTATAAAGCAGTATCCCTTGGCTGGATCCAGTTTCCTCACTTCTGAACTGCTGTGCTTCGATTCCTGCTGGTCCGATCCGGTAGGGACAAGTTAGATGCAGGCTGATCTGGTCTCAGCCAGCATGAACTGCTCTGAGTCTCATTGGTCTCCATTTGGAACTGTTTCACCCTGTTTGAGCTGGCTTTAGCCATTTCGATCCAGGAAGGTTGGATTTGACCAGTTTAGAACCAATGTAAACTGGTTTTAACCAACTTGGAATCAGTTTGCTTATTAGAGAACCAGTTGGTTTCTCTTAGAAATCTGACCTTCAGAATGACAGCCTGGGCTCGGCTGAGCCTGCCGTGAACCGCGCTGACTCAGACCCAGACAGCTAGCACTCTTCGGTCTGGTTGGAAACACAGAAATGTGGGAGGGTAGAGGGCAGTCACACAGGCTTGGAGAGTAAAGGGGTGAGGGAGAGAATGGAGGGTATTGTATCTGTACTCTGCTAGATGCAGGTCGAGAGGGAGACTCAGGGTCAAGAGATGATTTTTTGTTGATTAGTTTTTAAATATGGATGAAGATCCCAAAAGAGGAAGTAAGGCATAGTAGAGGGACAGCAGTGGCAACAAAGTAGGGAAAAAGTTATATGGTCATTACATTAGGGGATTATATGGATATGGTAATGGTTAGTTTTAATGTCAAAGAAAATTTTTATTTCTATCATAGAACTGTAACTTTAGTTAAACAATTTATGTAGCTGATTATATTCTTTTGACATCCTATCAAACTTCAAATAGTTATAGTTCCCTCCCCCAGACATTTGGAAGCACATGTACATCTGTGTCCTGTCCTCCCTCTGCCCCCCCACACACAAAGCAGACAGATAGGAGAAGGAAGGGAGGCCTTTGCCAGCCAAGGGAAGGTGAGTTGCAGGAGTTGAGGATGTCTCCCTAGTGAAGACCCTACCAGAAGGTCTCCTGTGCTGGGCTGTACGAGTGACTGCCTATCACCACTTCCCGCTGTCATGCAACGAGTGTCGGGGCTGTGGCAAAGGTCAGGCAATCATCACCAGCCCCCTCAATAGACTGACCCTAGCGTTAGGGTGACTGACTGTATTTCCCTGTGTACCCAAGACAATCCTGGGTGACATCTGAGGCCCTAGTGTCATCATTAATTGTGACCCAATTTCACTCTCAAAGTTGTTCCAGTCGGGGCAAAAAATCATATGATCAACCTACCTAAGGCCCCATCTCCTCCCACCTGTTGCTCCTGCCCTCTCTCTCTTTTCTCTTCCATGGAGATTTTACCTATTCCCATAGCTTAAAATTCCTTCCTTCTGAAGATAACTCCATAATTTTCATCTCTTTTTTTCCTGAGTCCATAATTTCCACTTGGAGACTAAAATAATCACCCTCTCGGTGCTGGTGGAAATGACACAAAGTGACAAGTGTTAATTTAGTGTCGTTCCCATCACCTATCCCTGCCACCCAGAAAAGTGTCGCCTGAGTATTTATGGTACCCAACACCAATGCTAAAGAAAGATAGGAAATATTTGTTCCCATGTTGGAAAATAAAAGGGTATTTGAACATGTTGCCAGGGTTTCTCTGGAAAGCATCCAAGAATCGTTCTAGAAATTCCATTTCCAGGTGTGTGCTTCTTTAAGGAAACATTTTGCATCTGAGAAAGAACAGGCTGCACGGAGCCATTGGCTGTGGGCGTTGCCATGGCAGACGGGCCTTATTGTTGAATAGCAAAGGAAGGCGTCATGGGCAAACACAGCATGAACAGGCAGAGCGCACGCCCCACTGCCTGAGGAAGCCACAGTCAGAAGCGGACACATTTCCAGCGTGTGGCACCAGAGAGACCAACCTTCTGGGCTGCAGGGCACAGCAAGGCCACACCTGCAGGGGGTGTGCTCTCTGCCAGATCAGGAGCTTGGCCCCAGTGTTCCCACTTGAGGCTGTTTTGCTCCAACTTTCGCCCTTAAGAGAACTGGGGCTCCTGCCTTCTTGGGGAGCCTGAGAAGAAGTGTGGCTGTCTGGGTGTCGCAGCGCCTGGGGCCTACAGGGGACAGGTACAGCAGAGGCAAGCAGGTGGCCCCTGGAGATGGCAGCTTGTCCAGTCACAGCCGGGCAGGTTCACAAACTGCGCCTGTAAAGGGAAGAGGGACGGAGCCCAGTGGGAAAGTCCTGAACCACGTGCACAGACTCACCTAGGAGAAGGAGGGCTCGAGCTGCATCCATCTTTTTCATTATGAACTGTGGGCCAAACTCCACTGACAAAATGATTTTAAGACCATTTATTGGAATAATAAAAGTCGAAAGAGGAAAAAGCAATTAGGTGGGTGGGTTGAAGTGCTAGGCTCTCTGCGAGGTGTTTAGAGAAGAGCTTGTTTAATCCAGGAGACCTGGACTCTGTAGACAGGTACTTAATTCACTTCTTTGAGCCTCAGCTTCCCCACGTGTGAAGTGGGTCGACCCTACTTAAAAGTGTTTACTGCAGAGTAATTAAGGGAGTTGCGTGAAATCACGTGCCTTCCAGCTCGCTGGAATGTAATTTAACCTGCCTTTGGAAGGAGACGGGCTGGTTCTGTGGCTGGGACTCCTGGACTTTGCTCGGTCCAGCAGGTGGTGCAGATTCAGGAGTCCGTCTTGGGTTGGTTTCCCCAAAGGTAGATCCTGAGGCAAGGATTCAGTAAGCGTCACTTATTTGGGAGGTGAGCTCAGGAGGCATGTGAGGCTGGGAGGGGCAAGGCTGGGAGGGAGGAGAGTCGATGGAGGGTGTGTTAGTGTGAGGGCTCCCACTGTGGGCAGCTGGACTCAGTCCCCTGGGGACTCTCTGGAGAACTGTGGAACACACCTCGGAGTTGCCCCGCTGAGCAGGGTGGGGCAGGGGTCTTTATCCACCAGCTCCTGCCCCGCACTGGGAGGGAGGGGAGCACTCCTACAGCCTTAACTTACTGGCACCGCTGGCCTGGAGAACTGTCTGCAGGAGACCCCCAGGGCAGGCCCAGGGGGCGTGGTTGGGGGACCAAGAATGTCTCCTGAAGAGAGTCCCACCCCTCCTTCTGTGAAAGGAGAGGGAGAAGGCCACAGAGGAAAGTGAAGCTGGAGAATGAAGGCATCGGGAAAACACACGGAGTTTGCCCTGCGTCAAAGCCTAGGCCTGGGGGATTGGAAACGTGGCTTGTGGGGTAGAAGCTTCTCTTTCACTCCACCCCCACGCCTGGCCCCCGGCCGCCCGCAGTACGTGCCACTCAGAGGGTGCAGGGCGGGAGAACTGGAGGCTAAGAGTGCCTCGCGGCTCTCGCTTAAGCGATGGCGGCTTTTATCAGTACAGTGAGACCACGAAAGGTGCATTTATGGCAGCCACGTGCAGAATCCATAAGCAAGATCTTAAATTGATGCCTGTGGGACTGTCACTGGGAGGCTGCTGTCCCTGGGGGCAGCATGTCCAGTGTGTAGGACCAGGAGTGTAGAGTGAGACCAAACTGGGCTCAAGGTCCGCTTCCATCCCTGTGCAAGTCCCTTCATCTTTCTATGCTGAAGTTTTACAGTTTCCTCATCTGCAAAACTGGGTAAAGTAATAGTAAACTCCCCACCGCGTCGAATGAGACGATGCCCTTTTCACAGTGTCTGGCACCTGGCAAATACTCCACAAATTCTAGCTATTTTTATTTCACACTCATTCCACAGATATTCATGGAGTCTCTTCCATGTGGCTTAGAGACAGACAATAAGCAAGTAAGTCAATTGATAACCATTATAATTTCAGGTGATAGTAAGTGCTTGAGCAGAGATGTAAATAATGCAAAAATGGTGGAGACAGCAGTGGGTACAAGAAATACAAAAGCCATGAGGTGGGAATAAAGTTGGTGGGTTGAGAAAAAGTAAGAAGGCCGGTGTCGGAAGAACAAGGAGGGCAGGGGAGATGAGGGCATCGCGAGAGGTGGGCATCTGTATTCCATTCTAAGTGCTGAGCAGGGTTGGTATGATTTGATTTGCACTTTGAAACTTGCACTTGGGCAGCCGCGGAGAGCATGGAAGGGGCAGGGCCCTGGAGAGAGGAAGCAGGACATGGGTTCTGAGGCTGTTGCAGATGGAGACAGGAATGGCCAGTGGATTGAGCAAGGTGGGAGTCACAGGTGACCTTGAGCGTTGTGGTTTCAGTGTTACTATGGAGACTAAAGCCTGATGGACATGGGCCAAAGGAAGAATGGGAAGAGGGGAAGTGGAGATGGTGGCAGCAGCCGTTTTGAAGAGTTGTGCTATAAAGAGAACAAAATAAAGTAATAGATGAAGGAGGGGTTGGAGGTTGAGGGGATACTTATTCTTAAATTAATTTTTAAATATAATACGGGATGCTGCTGCCTGTCGGCGTGCCAGCGGGATGGAGCACTACAAATGGGACAACGATGCAGGAGAAAGATGTCCAGTCCTTGGATAGGAAAGCGGGTGGACCCTGTGTACAGGTGGCAGATGCCTGCGACAGAGGCAGCAGCAGGCCGTCCCCTGCAGCAGGGAGGAGTGCAGAGGGTCGAGGTACAGCTGTGTGACACATTCCTGGGTGCTTAGGGAAATGGCTTTTCTCTACGAAATTTCCAGAAATCCAACTTGAGCACCCGTGAAATGGCTCGGCTGGAGCTGGAGGTTTTGTGCGGCCTGCGGAGCGATGACTCGGGGTTCACAGCCAATCCCAGGAGAGTGAAAGCAGGGAGTGAGGTCAGAGACCACGTGCCTCTCCATCCATGCAGGCCTTCAATAAACGCTGGGTTGACTGGAATTATGAAAAACTAAAATCATTTGTGGAAGATCTCCTTAAAAAATATTTACAGATGGTACAGAAAACCATTATTCCGGGGAGCGGACAGTCTCTGCAGCCAATACCGGAAGTCTTCTGGGCAAATCTGTCTGATGACAGGAAACGTCCTAATGGGACTCTCCACCACAGAGAGCCAGGACGGGTCCACTGACGTGGCATCTGTTCAGTGACACGACATCTTCTTAGCCCCACGTACCGATCTGAGCTGTGTTAGAGTGCAAGCTCCCTAAAAGAAGAGGCCGTGTCTTAGTCAATTCTCTGTGGTGTCCCCCGACCACGCCAGACACTCGGCCAATGTGTAAGCCCAGGCGTCACGGGGCCGCTGCTCACAGCTGGTAGAGACGGAGAGCACATGCCCTGGATATAAAGGGAGACCCTCTTCACATCTTACCTCGTAGGACTCTTACTGAAACCTGGTGTGTGGACCCCAAATACCACTGACAAAAAGACTTTTGAAGTTAACAATGAGGAAAAGCTTTCATACTGGAAGTCTGGAGTTCTAGTATACTCCCCTAGTGATCCAGCACCTTTTGCAGTGATAATTGTGGGATAACTGTGGGATTTTCCTATTTTCCCATAGTCTCGAAATGCTGGAAGGATGGTCAGTACATTGCCCAAGAGACTTACTCTCAGCCTGCCAGTCACGCAGAGGCAGAAACACATGTTGAATTGTTTCTCACTTTGGACCCAAGGACCTGAGCTACAACAGCCCATGAAGCCCACACTGGACCAACTGCCAAGAGTGGCCCCTTGATCCCATTCCCCTGCCCAGTGGGGTGCTGAGACTTCGTTCTGAAAAGCCCGTGGAGCTCCACAGGCTCCCCTCTTTCCCGGCCCTGCAGGAGCTGCCTCCTGCGTGCACACGTCTTTCCCACTCTCCCCACTCTCTTGGGCCCTGCGGGCACCTAGGTACTCCAGTGCCCTCAGTCTCCTCACCTCCACACGCAGGACTCCCACATCTTTTCAGCCCTCCATGGCGGCTGTCAGACCCGTGAATTGTTTTCTTCCGGGGATGAGCTAATGAGGGCTACAGACCCAGGCAGTTAGAGGAGGAAATTTAGAAAACTGGCCCTCATGTCATCAAAGGTCCGTAGGATAATCACATCTTCCAGACTTCCAAGAGTATCCTCCTCTTGGCATGACTCCTGTGCCTCCCCCTCATCTCCCCACTGGTGTCGGCATTGTCTGCAGAAGGGGGTGAGGGGGAGAAATGGACCCGTCCTGCCAGGAAGCCTCCACGTCTCAATGGCTGCCTGGGAACCCAGAATCGGGCACACGGCAATTGCTTTCTAAGACCCTGGACAGCATGTACAGACTAAAAACTTGCTTTTTCTATGGGACGGTCCAGAAAGGACACAGCGCTTCAAGGCAACTGTGTGCGCAAGGTGATAACTGTAGTGGGGGGAAGGGACCAGGAGGGAAGAGTGCCCGCAAAACTGGCATCAAGTTGCTCGTTGAGAGCAAAATCCACACACTGGGTTGCAGACCTTGCAGAAGCTGGAGGCCCATGGCCAGGGCAAGACTGGGCGTTAGCGAGCCGATGGCACTAGCGTATCAAAGGAAAGCACGTGTGGAAACCAAGTAGAAGTAATCAGCTTGGGATCAGACAGAGCTCAGGCAGACAGGCACACTTGGGAAGAGCCTGTCCCTGCCCTGCTGGGGGATCTGTCCTGAACGGCGCCATTAGGCCAGTTGGTCACAGTCACCTACCTGCTGACTCCCGAGGCAAGATGCAAACACCTGTGGCGTCCCCAGCATCCACCACTGACAGATGCGAACACTCTTCCCTTGTCGCTGACCTGCCTCTGCTTCCACGACAAGTAAATTGAGACTGAGAATGGCTCGTACCCAGGAGTGGGGGGCGTGGTACAGGGAAGCAACTACTTCATGAGATGGGGCGTGGGACAGCAACACCAAGTACAGGGTCTACAGAATTATCCAGACTGTAATCAACACCCGCCTTGGACCCAACCTGCTTAAAGATGTTTTACACATTTTTTAGTGAAGAAGAATCTGGTTATTAATTTTAGAACCCTGCCCCATAGCGTGGGTGATTTAATTGTGCCAGGGGTCCCCAGGACCACCCCCAGGTTCAGTGATTTGCTAGGAGGACTCATAGAATTCCACAAATGGTCGTACCCACAGCTAAGACTGATCACAGCAGAAAGCTACAGAGCAAAACCAGCAATGGGAATCACACAGAGGAAGCCAGGTGCAAGCTCCCGAGAGTCCGCTCCCAGTGGGGTCACACAGGACAAGCGTCATTCCTCCGGCGACAGGTCCTACCTACACATGGGCAGTGTTATGTATCAGGGCCGCTCATCAGAGACTCGGTGCCCAGGGTTTTACTGGGGGCTGGTCATGTAGGCACCCTCTGCCTAGCACGGACCGAAATTCCACTGTCAGAGGCAGGCAGGTGTTCAGCATGAACCACATTGTTTGTACAAACAGTGTAGGTGCGGCGAGCCGCCCTTATCATTGGTGGAAAGTTTATAGCAGTGTAGGGAACTATTTACTGACCAAGTTCCCACACGCCAGCCGAGGGCCAACTTTGCGAGCAGGCCTTTCTCAGGACAGCAGTCGCGGGCGGCTATAGGAACGCTTTTCTGCACAGGTGTATACGAGTACACTTGTGTTATCCACATAGTGACACTACAAAGTTCTCATTCACAAGTATAGGTTCAAGTATCAACAAATCCTTTGCTATCTTCTTAAAATCCTAAGATAGAGCACTCCTGCAAATATTGACGTGAATATCCTTTTTCTAACTAGAGGACTCCACGTGCTTCTGCCATCGGGATTCTAGTGCTCTGAGTTGGCAAAATGAAATGTCCCCCATTGCCCAGCCCCTGACGCCCACCCCCACCTATACCACCCCCTGGCACTGTGGCCTTCGCTGAGCTGGGCTTTAAATGCCCCCACCTGACTTGGGGCACTAAATATCATTCACAAACTATCATTTTCTCGACCTTCCCCAAGCCAGAATTGACTGGCCTGGCTTCCCCAGCCCCTGGTTCCCACACCTGGAGGAGGTCTCGCCTTGCTGGGGAAGTGCTGCAGGGCGCTTTCTTGGAGGCCACCACAGAGAAGCCCAGGCAGGAGCCCTTCCCCCTGAGCCATTCGAGGGCACCTTTACGCTGCTGCCTCCTCGGCCCTCACTCCTCGCTCCAGTCTCTACCCCCAGCTCCTACACGGGGGACATCATTGACTTATTTTTGCCTTTCAGAGTGAGCTATGACCCTACCCCAGGCTGGAACACAGTGAAGTTTTCTTTAGACGGTTGTTCAAATATTCGGTGACATATGAATCTAACAACCCGGAAGTCAACCTGGAGTCTACGCAATGGCAATGACTCAACTGCTCTTGGACCCGTGGAAATTCTAATCCTCAGCCCCAGCCACACAGCAGTGACTCTGCTCAGCTTATTTTTCTTCCATGTTTTTAAAGGACAGGTCTTAGGGAAGCAGCAAGGGGAGAGCACCCCTCTGTGTCTACCTAGCTCAGATCGTCTCTTCCCAGAAGCCAGATTTGATGCCCACCACATGGGTGCCCTCTGCATCCGGAACCTTCCCCCCGGTAGGAATTCCCCTTCTGGGCTTTTTATTTTTCGCTCCAAATGTAAAATCTGGGCTGTCTGTGTGTGGGGCTGGGGGTGTTTCAGGACAAATGACATCATGGAGACCCATAGAAACAGATATTCAGACTTTCTGTGCTCCATGAACTCAGTCTCATGCCATCCACTGGAAGGGAAACTTGCCAGGCCATCCGGAGGGAGTTTCTAGGACGAGTGGGTGGGACCTCACTGCTTTCCTTTATCAAAACAGGAAGGGCTTGGGCTGGAATATGTTTGGGAGGACACCCAGAAATGAGCATGGAAAACCAGTGCTCAAACCCGTAGTAGGTGAGGACTCGGCTCCACTGAGCAGATTTGTAAGCGAGATGCTGAAATAATTTTTCCGTTCCACTTCCCGGCTCCCCTCCTCTCAGAAAGGCATGAGATATTTTTAGCAGGAAAAATAAATACCCCATAAAAATGAACATAAAAATACCACAAGGGGGACAGGGCACCCTCCCACCAGTTTCCAAGAGATCCTGGAGTGACCATTAAATTACACAGGCTTTGAAGCCAGTCCTGGAGCAGTGGATGGGCTCAGGCCGGCCCTGGTCTGGGAGGAGCTGGGGAGGGGACTGGAAAGAAGAAACGGCTGAAAGAGCCTGTGTGTAATTAAGGGGAGTGTGGGGCAGGGGGACATTCACAAAGCACACCCTGTGCCACTTCTGTGATCTCGTGACCATTTTATTTGCCAAATCCAATGACCTTCTCCGCATGCACATCTCCGCTGACCTTTCTGTGGTATCTGGCACATTCCTCCTGCCCTCAGTCTCTGTGGAACTGTCCCATCTGCCTGTTCCTCCTACATTTCTGCCGCAAGCCTAACACAGTAAACACTGAGGTCCTGATTGTCCTCCCCCTGCCTGCCATCTCTTTATTTCCTCTCAGCTAAAGGCATTTCCAGTTCCCCAGGCCAAAACCTTGAAGTCTTCCTTGACTTCTCTCTCTCACACCCACATCCAATCTGTCAGCAGAGCCTGTTGGCTCAACTCTCCAAAGGCAATGGGAGCTGACCAAGTCTCACCACTTCGGCTGTTCCCGCCTGGCCCGGCCATCGCCTGTCGCCATCACCTGTCTTGTCCTAGCTTCCCAGGCACCTCCCCACTTTGCCCCACCCTCTCCGACCACCAATTCCAGCACAGTAACCAGACCGATGCTGTCAACATGAAGGTCAGACGTCGATCTCTGCTCAAAGCTTTGGAAGACTCCAGCCCTGCTTAGAGGGGAAGCCAGCGTCCTCCCCAGTCCAGCCCCTTTTACCCCCGTCTCTTCTCTTCCTAGTTCGCCACTTTTCACTCCACTCCAGCTCCTTGGTGGTTCTCAAACTCACTGGCACATGTTCACCTCTGGGCTCTTGTACTTGATATATTTCATATTTTATGTATATTATATCTGATAAAATCCACAACCGCCCGACCCGCCCGTTCTAAACGTTGACGCTCCTTGTCCCCTTCCAGCTTATCTGGCTCAGTCCTGGTCGTGCTGCCTCCCCAGATCGTATCTCCTCTGGGCTGCTTGGTGGTCTGCGAGCTAACTTGGTGTCTGCTCGAGTCAGGAGAACCAGGACAAGTTTCTCACAGGGATTCGGAGCAAGTGGCTCTCACAGACTCCAAGCCTCTACTTGCTCATTTGCAAAGTGGGTTTAATGACACCAACTTCTCTCAGGCTGCCGTGAGAGTGACGTCAGGTAGCCTGTCCATAGCATTGCTCCTGGCGCCCGATACAAAGCAGGTGCTCAGTGTCACTGTGTCCCTTCCCTGCTGCGTCTGCACCATTCCATGTGCCTCTGTGGCCGGCCAGATTCTCCTGAGGGCCCCTTCCCTCTGGCTCCTTCCCTGAGATGCCTACCTTGTCCACTGCTGCCTAATTTCTCCAGGTTCCTTCTAGGTTCAAAACTCTTTGCATTCCTTCCAAAGAGGGGAACATTCTATTGAACCCAACCACACAGAATTGAACACAAACGAAATGAACCCATTTCATGAGGTCGGCCCAAGCAAGGAGCTGCCCAGTAAACACTTGGGTGACCTGAGGCTCCCGCCCACCAGGAAGTGTGTGGGGTCAGTTCGTTAGCTGAGCTGTCTCAACCACCTGACCACTTCCAAGCCCTCCATGCTCTTCCTTTCTCTGAGCCATGGTGATAGCGTCCCCCGAGCCCAGAATGCCCTTTGCCCCTCTCCCTCTGCCTCTTCACCCACCAACAGCACCACACCTGCTGGGGTCTCAGCCACATGGGACACTGAGGTAGAGATGATTGCTGGAGCCCAGGAAGTCGAGGCTGTAGTGTGCTACGATCGTGCCTGTGAAGAACCACTGCTGAGACTCTGTCTCAATCAATCAATCACCCCACCACACCCTTCAGCACCCTTAAGGCAGGGCCCCCCTTTGGAAAGCCCACTCAGCTGCCCTCCGCTGTGCTCCCACCACGTCACACGTTTGCTTCACCGTGGCACGCACTGTGCTGAGTTGCATTTGCCTGTTTAGTTGCTGACCTAGGCTGTGAGCGCTGGCAGGCAGAGACCGTGTCCTGCCATCTGGGTACACTTGGTGCCTAACACGATATCTGGCACACGGTAGGTATAGAATATGCAGCACTCCACCAGCCCACGTGGAGGTTTATGAGGGCATGAAAAGACTGGAAGCAACCCAGGATGCCCCCACCCGCCAGCCTTCCGTCCTGGTTCTTCTCCTCCTCTCCCTGCACACACTTGCTCTCCGGGCGCCACCCCACCCATCCCGGAGGCTTCCGTTCCCATGTGCCTGTTATTGATTCCCAAAGCAATGGTCCTGAATTCTGTGCCAAACTTAAGACAAGCCTTTCCAAAAAATGTGCTTCTTGCCAATGGCTTTTCCATTTGAATTTTTACAGGCACTGCTTCCTCCATAACATGGCTTGTCTCTGTGGATCCAGGGAGTGTTTGCGTTTCAGGAACAGGCAGCCTTTTCTACGTACGGCTAGAGGGTGCAGAGGCTGCATTCTAAACCTGCACCGTCTGAAAGGCAACTCCTGCTGCATCCTTTTCTAAAAGGATTTTAGCAGGTTTGGTGAAGGTAAATACATCCCCACCCCCACAGACATGTGGTATTTCACAGTGACAGAGGACAGAGAAGCAAAGTTAAAGTCACTCGCCTTGCAGTGTAGTGGAAAATGTAAGAGCCCAGAGGCTGAATATGTAGGGCAGGTGTGGGGAACTTCTGGCTTCCAGCTCTTGGCTCAATTTTCTTCCCACCTTTGGCAAAAAACAAACAAACAAACAAACAAAAAACCCCCAACAAACCATGGTTACATTAAAGAACGATACTTATCTTGCTGATACCACCCAGCCTTGGAAAGTACCCAGAGCCAATTAGGAAGCACGTGGGTGGTGATATATTTTACAAGCATGTTCTCATTGTTCTACCCCATTTCAGAATTCATCTGGGCTTCTTGCATTTCAAATCAGCTCTCCTTTTGAAATGGGTGTGGATTCTCCAGAACCTGTGCTAAGCTTTAGGGGGAGTCTTTTGCTTTCCACTCTCATTTCATACTGTTGACTGAAGCCATAAAGTCATGAGACATGAGGGATGAAAAGACCCTTGGAGATTATCTGGTCTAACCCCCTCATTTTACAGACTAGGAAACTGTCAGAAGTGACTTTAACTTTGAATTTTACAAGGCCTATTTGTGTTGACAACATGATTGATTGCTCTGCTTCCTCGACTGGAGATTTGCAAAGGGAAATATAAAAAACTGTCAGTGCTTTTCCTGATGGGAGGGAGAGCAGGGTGAAAGCTTTCGCCGTTGTGACTTTTCCTGTGCCACACCCCCCACCGGACACAGTGCAAAATCTCTCTACCTGGTTTAAACTCCCGCAGTCAGATTACGCGTGGTAGGAATAGCTGCTGCTCCTCTTAGAGAGACAAGCATTGAAGGATCAGAGGTCACTTCCCCACCCTGAGAGTGAATCCAACCAACAGGAAGGACAAACGACCTCCGAAGTAATGACACGTCCAAGCAGTCACAGCACCCACTGTTCCCAAAGAGAGTTTCTGTCCGGGGTTCGGGGCAGTTGGGCTTCTGAAATGAATCAGCTGCCTCCCGCCATCGCTGTGCGATCCCCTCCTCCTGCTTGGAGAGCCGTACCAGGAGAGCCGTGGGGCTGTGAGCCCGTGGCTGGGAGCAGCACGGCGGACCAGGGCTGCCTGAATTAGGCCCTGGACAGGGAGGAGCAGCAAGCATACAATGACTTTTCTTTTTCAATTTAACTTTATTTTACCCAAGCATTACATGCATACAGTTTAAAAAGTCAAGTAGTGCTTCCAAGGGTCTTAATGCAAAGCAGCAGTCCTCTTGGTCAGCCTTGCCAGCGGGCTCCCTCTCCCCGTCGAAGAGCATGTTAACCATAAACTTCGGTTAGAGAGTGCTTTGGAATTGTTAAAGTATAGAGATTATTCTGTGAAAAATTGTGGGTGATTTGTGAGTAAAAACAAGAAGCTATTGGCACGAGGTAGAGTGCATAGAAAATAAAATATGAACTTACTTTTGTAATCCCTCCAGGATGGCAGGGATCAAATGGATTGAAAAGGGTGGGTGGTTTCAGTGGTAGACACTAATCACCTGCCCAAACAAAGCCCTAAAATGGACAGTTAACCATCGCTGGGGAAATGGGATGGGGCAGTCTCTTGGTGGTGGCGGTGGTGTTGGGGTGCCAGTCTCAGTAACCAGGGGAGTAGGGGTTGGCTGAAGCATCTGGCCATCAGAAATCCTATTGTCTCCACTCAGGTGATGAAACTAGAAGCCTAAAATGAGGGATAAATCTCTGATGGACCAGGCAGCAGGCGGGGCCATCACGCAGAGCTGGTCTGGGATGTGCCCATCACGTGGCAAAGGGAAGCCCTCCCTGTACACTCACTGGTGGTGGGTCCAGCCCAGATGCGTGAACCCAGAAGCAATCTAGATGTCTGTATGGAGGGATGATTCTTGTTGGCACTCCCACGGCTGTTAAATACCCTGTCGCCTGATATTCTGCCCATGTTTGTGGAACACAGGGGAGGCTGTGAATGATGGCACAAAGTACTTTTTCTGCATCTAATCAGATGATCATTTAATTTTTCTTTTCTAGTCCTTAAAATTGTGAATTACATTGATCAATCTTTCAAACATTACACCAACCCTACATTCATAAGACAAAATCCACTTGGTTGTGACTTGATTTGCTAAAATACTGTGAAGAATTCTTGTGTCTGTTTGTCATAGGAAAATAGCCTGTTGCACAGCAAGAGGGATGCCGTCTCGAAGAGAAACCACTGTGGTGACCAGTGTTCGACTCCTGCACACCAAGGTGTTCTGCGGCAAGGTCTTTAAAAGATTCCTGTAGTATAGATAACCCCTCGTAGAGAAACAATGCCTGTAACATAGAAACTCCTTCATAAAGGTGCTTGTCTAATCTCCCCAGTGGTCATGAGTTTCACAAGAAAATCTGAGACATGAACAGGGGCACAAAAGAGGTAGCTATATAAAGTATATTTTCCAGTGGGTGGTGCAGGAATCCACCATCTCATGGCCACCCAAGATAATGCTTCTGTTCATAAGTTCCTAGTAAATATTTCTCTCTGAGAAAATGAATTTGGCAGCCTCTTTCTTCAGCCTTTCAGCTTCCTTGGTCTTTTGTGGCAAGTTTGCATATACTTGCTGACCGCAGAAAATGTGTCTTCGTCTGTTTTGTGTTGATATCACAGGATACCATAGATTTATTCAGCTCACGGTTCTGGAGGCTGGCAAGTCCAAGAGCGTGGTCCTGGCATCTGGTGAGGGCCTTATTGCTGTGCCATAACATGACAAAAGGTCAAGAGAACACACAAGACAGAGAGAAGCACCAGCAGCTGGACTTGATTTTACATCTACCCTCTCTTGTGACAACTGACCCATCCCATGACAACTATATTAATCTGTTCTTGAGGGCTCCACCTCCATGACATAATCAATCACCTCTTAGTAAGCCCCACTTCCCATTGCTGTTGCATTGGGGATTAGATTCCCAACACATGAACTTTTGGGAGTCACACTCAAAGCATAGCAATGTTCATGAGGGATTTTGGACTGAAATTTTCATTCTCATAATGTCTGGTTTTGGTATCAGAATAATATTGAACTTAAAGAATGAATTGGGAAGCATTTTCTCCTCTTCAATTTTCTAGAAGAGTTTGTGTAGAATTAATATTATTTCCTTCTGAAATATTTAATAGAATTTACTAGAGATGCCATCTGAACCTGGAGTTTTCTTTGTGGGAAGGGTTTTAAGTAGAAATTCAGGTTTTCCAGTGGTTATAGGGCTATGTGGGTTATCTATTTTTTTTTTTTAATTAGCTTTGGTAATTTGTCTCACAATTGGTCCATTTTATTTAAGTTTTAAAATTTATGTGTATAGAGTTATTCATAGGATTTATTCTCTTATTATCCTTTTAATGTCTGTAGAAACTATAATTATGTCACTTCCTATTTCTTGATATTGCTAAATTATGTCTTCTCTCTTTTTGTCCTAATCTGACTAGAGGTTTACCAATTTTATTGATTTTTTAAACAAGTGTTTGGTTTCATTGGTTTTATCTCTGGTTTTGAGGTTCAATTTACTCTACTTTTTCTAATTTCTTAAGATGGAAGTTGAGGTTATTAATTTGAGACTGTTCTACATAACCTCTCCAAGCACTATTTATGAGCATCTTATAATATTTGATATGTTCTGTTTTGATTTCAAAATGCTTTCTAATTTCATATGTGCTAGTTTCTAAATATTTTCCAAGTATCTTTATCTTATTGTTTTTAAATTTCATTTTAGTCAAAATATTTTTGAATGAGTTGAACTGTTTTCAATTTTCAATGTGAGGCTTGTTTTATATCACAGAATATTGTGTATTTTAATACATATTCCCTGTACACTTGAAAATAATGTGTATTATGTTGTTGAGTGGAGTGCTCTATAAATATAAATGTGAAAGTAGTTTGGCTTATGGTGTTTATTGTATTTTTCAAGTCTTTTATGCCTTTACTGATTTTCTACTTGTGCCATCAATTATTGAAAGAAGATACTGAAATCTCTGGTTATATTTATAAATTTGCCTATTTCTCCTTTCAGGTTTATCGGTTTTTACTTTATATATTTTGATCCTCTGTCACTTGTTACATAACATTGAGAATTGTTATCTCCTTTGGTGAAATGACTCCTTTATCATTACAAAATGCCCCTGTTTATCTCTGCTAACATTATGTGTTCTGAAATCTACTTTGTCTGGTATTAGTGTAGCTACTCCAACTTTATTTTCATTGGGTTATCTTGGGGTATCTTTTCCATTCTTTATTTTTAATCTATATATCTTTAAATTTAAAATGGACTGCTTGTAAGCAGGATATAGTTAGATGTTGCTTTACTATCCATTTTCACAATCTCTGCCTTTTAATTTGGTGTTTATACCATTTACCTTTAATGCCATTGTTTATATGGTTCCACATTACTGGTTGATTTCTATTATCCCATCTATTATTTATAAACTTTTCATATTTTATTGATTTCTTTTGGATTAATTGAATATTTTTGAATCTGGTTTTTTTTGGGGGGGCGCTTCTTAGTTATTACTCTTTGTTTTATATTTAGTAGTTGTTTTAGGGTTAATGGTAAAAAGTTCTAATTATCACAATCAGCATTCATATAATTTTATATATGCATATTCATTTATATGCTAAAAGTGTGTGTGTGTGTATATTTCTTGTAGATGTTCACTCTATGCTTATACATCTTAGTATTAACCAAAGACTGGCGCTATTTTACTATGTAGTTCTCTCTTCTCTGGAACTCTGGTCCACAACTTTTTCCAGCTACCTCAGATCCCCCGAACTCTAATCTCTGCTCCTCAATTCAGAGACACTGCTGTGTTTTTCTTGGGAACTCCCTACCCACTCTGGTGTACAGCCCACACTGTGCAGCAAGCCCATGGCAAGCTGTCTAGGTAGGAAGGCACAGGAAATGTAGAACTCATCCCATTTGTTCCCCTTTTCTGCTGAATCACAGTCTTGAGCTCCCTGTTGTCCAATATTGCTGGACAGTTGTTCTACATGATTTTTCCAGTTTTTCTCACTGCTCAAGGCAGGAGAGTAAATCTGGTCCCATGATATATTTTTAATCTGTGTTGAATTCATTGAACTAAGATTAAGGATTTTTACATTCATTTTTACAACTGAATATGACTTATATGTGCAGAGAGGCACATTTTACTCATGAATATAAATACTTAAGTATATACATGTATATAAACATATACGTGTGTGTGTGTGTGTTCTTCTTATCCAGTTTTAGATTCCAGGATTCTTAAAATGAGCTGAGAAGTTTTTGCTCTTTTTCTATTTTCTGGAATAAGATTAGGGGATATTTCTCAACCTTTCCTTCACTATTGTCTCTCCCTCCCCCTGTAGCCTTTTTAGATATTTTTTTTCTAATCTTCAACCATAAAATTAATACTACCCATACACTGTATAGCTGTTTATGTACCGTGACCCTTTGGAGGACCACAGACTATTTTATTTTTTATTATTTTTTTATTTCAGAGTATTTTAGGGGTACAAATGCTTTGGTTATATATATTACCTTCGCACCACCCAAGTCAGAGCTACAAGTGTGTCCAACCTCCAGACATCGTGCACTGTACCCATTAAGTGTGAATGTACCCATCCCCTTCTCTCCCCTCCCACCTGCCTAATGCCCTATGAATGTTACTTCCATATGTGCACATAAGGGTTGATCAATTAGTACCAATTAAATGGTGAGTACATGTGGTGCTTGTTTTTCCATTCTTGTGATACTTTACTTAGAAGAATGGGCTCCAGCTCCATCCAGGATAATACAAGGGTTATTAGTTCATCATTTTTTATTGCTGAGAAGTACTCCATGATATACACATACTGCATTTTATTAATCTACTCATGTGTTGATGGACACTTGGGTTGTTTCCATATCTTTGCAATATTGAATTGTGCTGCTATGAACATCTGAGTGCAGATGTCTTTTTGATAGAATTCACAGACTATTTTAATATCTACACTTTTTTGCCACCTCCCATAAAACCAATTGATTTTGATCCCACCAAATTTATAAGGCTTTCACCTAGAAAACTTCTACCTAGAAAACTTTCTGGGCCATTGGAAAAGGAGAGCTTTGATTGCCATTTCA
>CAUYPO010004298.1:0-31399 GCA_963574435.1 Cheirogaleus major | reverse complement strand
CATCTCTAGATGGGACTGATTATACTATTTTCAATATTTCTGCAAATTTAGGCCACATTACTTCCTCTTTTGTTAATTGTTCCTTCTTTTTAGAGAAGTGAAATGACATATAGTTCCCTGGGTGGCCAATTAGTATTATTCTTTGTGTTTTAAAACTATAAAATAGAACTTAACATACAAATTATATCTTAATCCCATCAACTCAGTTTTGTAATTATTGCTTTTAAATCAGATAGGAGAGTAAAATAGTTACAAACAAAAATACATTTAAACTGTCTTTTATATTTCTTTATGCAATTACTTCTACTGGTGTAGAAGAAGCTTTGTTTCTTCTTATAATTTGAGTTACTGTTTAGTGTCCTTTCATTTAGGCCTTAAGGACTCTCTTTAGTATTTCTTATATGGCAGATATGCTGACAACGAATTGTCTTAGTTTTTGTTTATACCTCAATTTGATTTATGATTTTATCAGATATAGAATTCTTGGTTAGTAGTCTTTTTCTTTCAATACCTTATTCATGCTTAAGAGCCAGCGAAAACCCCACCTCTTCTCTAACCACTTGTTTTACTCCCCTAACAGATTTAGTCTCCCTTTTCTTTTTGTTCTAATAACACTTTGAACATCTGTTTCCTTATCACAATAAGTTATAATTCTTTATTTATGTATCAGTTCTTTTCAGAGTGTCTGGCACATGAAGGGGCCCAAACAATTTTTGATGAATGGGTAAATAAATGTTTACTCCTCAACTAGATAGCAAAGATCCTGAAAATTGCAGAATGTGTTTATTCTTTGTACTTCAAGTATTGCCTTGGCCTATATCAGACTTACAATATTGTTTCCCTAATGAATAAATGAATGAGGTCAGAAAGCATACCTGTTTAGCCATACAAAAGTTAAAGGACCATAATGACTAGATCACTCATGCAGTATTTCAGGTGTACTAATTGGCTCTTGTTGGCAGGGCCCACAGAGGGCCTTTGTGTGACGTATTTAAAAAGGGTCCCCATCTGGAGGGACGTAATCGTGAAGATACAGGTTTTGGTAAACAGAGAGGCATTTGTACAAGGAAAAAGGATTCCTATTTTAGATGAAGCAGTCTCATGCCAGGGAGAGGACTTAGCAGGCTGAGCACAGGGTAGATTTCATAATTTTGCCCCACCTTTGGGAAGATGTATGTCCTGTGCAACAGCCCTGCTTGTCAACCACTGCAAAGGACTCACTTTCTCTCCTGCTGAAAGTCATTGCATTCGTTAACACGGAGAGAGGGTCTATTTGTACTGACAACCGAATAGCATCCATCTTCAATTCTTGGAAAAACTCATTTTTTCCCCCGGGGTATACGGTCTTTTAAATAAGGAAAGTATCAGTAAATCCATGGGTATGACCTTTACAATAATGTATTTGATAAAGAGAAGAATCCTTTTTTGTGGTCAAAGCCTAATTTTTCAGGTAATTATCTGATGCCAGAACTTATGATTTGGTGAGCTTACCTAATATTTTTAGTTTCTTTAGTCTAAACTGTAAACTATATGTTACTAATAACTGGAAGTTATTCTCTTTGAAGTGACTTAATTCTAATAATTCATCTGAATCTGAAAGAATTTTCTGTTTTAGAATATTTTTAGTCCTCCCCAAAGGGTGAAAATTGAGCCCATTAGTTAAAAGAAAAAAGTAAACAAGCAAGAATATCCGTGGGAGGGCAGCTCCTACTTACCTTGCAAGAAGATGTATTCCCTTACCAGGTGGCAAGGAGGGAAGGAGAGAAGTAGTCCCTTGGCAAATAAGAACTGCAGGTAGAGAGGGAGAAGACTTCTTCCATAATACGTTTTTTATTCCCTCAGAGGCCATCATTTACATCAGATGCACTGTCTCCAGAGCAAAGGTATCCCAGTGGTTTTTCTGTGTTCAAAAACAACTGTTGATTATCCTGTTATTCTGACTATGCACGTGCTTTATCAAGAGTAGACTTCCACCAATTTACACACAAATTCTTTTCCCCAAGTTTTGATTGATTAAAAATTAGGAATATACAGAGAAACTTCTAGAGAGAAGGATTTTTATACCTAGATACTTTGGCCAATTCATAGAAGACATTTTAAAACCTAATCGGCAACTGAACTGTAACTAACAGGCTTATACTACATTCTGGCAGTCACATAGTAAAAGCAAAGGGAGGGGAGGAGTTCTCCCCTTTTCTTGGGTGTAGAGCTAAGCTTTGACAAAATTTGGAAATGGTTAATGTTTGTTTTTATATTCTCCCTCCCAAATTAGGGTACCCCTAACCTCTGCAGCCCAAGGTAATGACCAGGCCAAAGCTCTGACAGGTGGCTATCAGTCCGTATCTTTCCAAATATGTGTAATAGACAAGACACATGGGACTCCTATGAGAAGAGCATGAAAGGACAATTGTGATAGATCAAAAGGGGTGTCTGGTGCCTGTCCAAAGAATGGAAACACATGCCATTTATCTGACTATCTTCTTTCATAGTCATATTCTTCAAAACATTGTCTGCTTTACCTGGGTCATTTTGAACAAATGTTTGTTATCTCATATGTAAGATTATTTGTGGAGAAGCAAATTGCAAAACTGGACATGAGAAGACCTAAAAAAAAAGTTTACTCTTATTACTGAGATTTCCTTGTAGTATACATTATCTTTTCTCTTCCCCTCCAAGGCCTGTTTCTCTTTTATTCATTTAAAACATTTTACTCAAAGTTTAGGTGATGTAGCATAATATACTAAATATATATTACTGAATACTTCTGTTAAAAGAGTAACAGTATGCAGGGGAAATAGAATAAATTACACCACATGATTAGAAAATGAATTCAAGGTATTGCATCACTACTTTTTGTTGATATTGAACTTCTCATGATGGTGGCTCCTCATTCATATTTGGAAATCACTCCTATATTTCCGCAGCCCTACCTCCCTTAAGAGCATGGGTACTTTTAGGCTAGATTATAGGATGCTCAAAAACACTTTAAAATGTTATTCACATTTTGTTTATATGTATAGATGGGTATTTTTTTTCCCCTGTGGAAAAGGTTCTATAGCTTTCAGATTTTCAAAGGTACCTATGATTAAAAAATGATTTAGAACCACTACCTGAAAGCAAATCTCTTGAGAAGTAGTGTACTAGGAATAGTATATCAAGTTTAGCTTTTAAGTGATCTCTGTAAGCTTCTAAAAATGTGATTTAGGTCATTGAAAGTCCTTGTATCATCCCCAAATAATTTTATAGTCCAAAATTAAGTAACTGAGTGAATGCCCCTGTAATATTAGAAATTCTTTAAGCATGCAAATATATGGCAACTTCCTGTGGTCTGAGGTATTGGTTTTTGTTGGGGGGAGGGTAGGACTTTGTCTTGTATTCAAGTACTTTTTTCCACTGAAGAATATCACTGACTGTTACAAGTTAAAGTAAGTAGAAAATAAGCTAATGACAAAAATTGGTATTAAGAGGCACAAGAGTTGAAAATGCATTGGGTATCTTTTGCCTTCCATCTGTCATTAGATTTGTAGGATCATTAACAGTCCTAGATCATTGAAACACCTATTAAACCTCTATTAAAACACCTATCTCAATTAATTACTACTTGTTTACTCATCTCTTTTTACCATAAACTATGAATTCTCCAATGGCAAAGACTGTTGGTTTTTGTTTTTTTTTTAATTTTTTCTTTTTTTAGAGACAGGGTCTTACTGTGTTACCTAGACTAGACTCAAATTCTTGGACTCAAGCAGTCCTCCCATTTCAGCTTCCCAAATAGCTGAAACTGCAGGCGTGCACCACCATGTCAACCTTGGGACTGCTTCTTATTCATCTTTGTTACACTTTAGTAAATTTGTAAAAATGTATTAAATTTAATGAACAGATAAATCCTTGGCACATAATAAGTATTTAATAAATGTTTGTTAGTTGAAAGAGTAAATAAATAAATTAATTTCTTCTAAATCATGTACATAATGTGATAATAGACTATCCAAAAGTAAACTTCTAATTAGAAAGTCTTTATTGATTTTTAAAGTATAAAATATATAATATATAAACTGTATGCTGAAGATTACATAATTATATTCATTAACTATTACTGACACTGAAAGGATCATTGTTAGAATTGTCAGTGCAATATTTAGGACTACTTGCAGGCTCTAGCAATAATATAATTTAAAGAAATATACATTTAAATTGCAATTTTTCCTTCTGAGTGAAATATTTTTCAAAACCATAATTAGATTTGTCCGTTGAGAAGAAGGCATTTGGTTATCTGTTTTTATATTGACTTACTGTATAAATTCTATTGTTAATTTAGAGCAGAAAAGTATATAAAATTAATGAGTTTTAGTGTAACCATTCAGGAGAAATAAATACATGGAGTTTAGGTAGACATGGTCAATAAAAAATCTCAACGTATTTACATCACTGAGTGGTTTTAGAGAGAAAGGATATATTTCAATATTGGGTCATGAGAATACCTCTGATATTTGTGGCTTTTAATTCAATGCTAGTGTCTAATTATGTAAAATGTTTTAATGCCCAGGGTTTCAAGTGTCAAGCTTAATAATTTTTCTCGCTTGGAGCCAACACTTCGCCTTCTGGGTGTACAGTTTGATCAGAATGTGGCCCATAGCATCATCACAGAAAAGCCTGGGGCAGCAACGAAACTTTTATATCAACTGTACACTGCTCTTCAGAAAAAGAAGAAAAGTGGGCTAACTGGAATGGAAATGCAAACCATGCAACCCCTGACAAACTTAAGACTTCAAAACATGAAAAGCGATGCTTTTCGAGAGGTAGGTACATGAAGAAGTATAATAAGTATGTCACAATGTTAAGTCTTGGTAAGAAGTGACAGTAATGCTGCATTCTCAGAGAAGCCACATTGGGTATATGTGTCCCTTATATTATGTTGCTGGCCATACTTGGCTTAATTCATTTATCCATTTTTGATGTCTCTCTTCAACCTATCCATATTGCCAATAGCTTATCAAGCTCTGTTCTGAATTCCCAGGGCTTTTTGTGCCTGCTCCTCTCTTTCCATTTCTACTCTATCATATTTGCTCAAATCTCCTTATGAGCTACTGCAACAACCTGCTGACATGTCTCCCAATCTCCACGCTTTCTGCTATAGGTAAAGCAACTGCTAGATAAATCTTCCTTATATTCCACTTCCATTGGGTTCTTCTTCTGCTTAGAAACCTTCTCTTTTACTTCTTTTTAGTCCTCAGCATAAAGTCTTTCTTCTACATAGATTGACAGTGTATCCTTGAATATGCTTTGTATATTCCTCTCTTCCTTCCTTCCCACTCAAACTCACCTTTCTCATCTCTTCTCTTCCCCCAAATTTTCTTCTCCATGTACTTCTGTGCAGCCCAGTACACATGGATTCTTCCTTTGGAACTCTTAGGGCAGAGATGATTCTCAGTCTCTGGGTGTTAACCTCCTTATGCTGATATTATTTGTGAACTGTTCACTACTTATTTGTCATACGATCTCATAAGATTTTTGGTACCTCAAATTTGAGAAATATGTCTAGTGCTTTGAATGTTATACATACTCATTAAATGTGTTTTGATTAATTGATACAACTTTTTAATTGACAATGCCAGTTCTTATTTGACCTCCTTATAGTAATAGGAGTGCATTAACTTTTCTAGGCCTCTGGGATAATGATGAATGCTGTACTGATACAAAAAACTAAATAGAAATGGAGACAATTAAATTTTTAAATTTAATTTGTGAAGCAACAATGGCACAATAGATGTGAGGGCCATCTCCATTTTCAGATTTGTCTATTCTTAATAAACATCCTTATAAGCAGAATGGACTCAGCACTCATGGAGAGCTAGCAATCAGATTGGGCTTACATCTGAGTAATTTAGTATTGCATCCTGCCTCCTTCACTTGCAAATTGGTTATCTTTGGGCCAGGCCCTGAACTCAGCTTCACTTTTCCCAACTGTAAAAATAAGGATGGTTATCTCTACCTGCCTCAGAGTTGGGCTTTTGTGGCTTGTGTAGCTTCATGAAGACAGTATGTAATATGCAATAAACTGTGAAGCAGTAACAGTGGCAAATACTAGAAAAGCTGCATAGATGAGGACAAGTGAGAACCCATTAAGTTTAATGTTGGTCATTGGTGACCTTTCAGAATCAATCATTCATTCATTAATTGCGTATTTATTAGGCTCTCACTTTATGCGAAGCATTTGCACAATGAAAAAGACAAAAGTCCTAACTCTTAAAGCTTACATTTCAGAATGAGAAAAATGTTTCATTAGACTGGTATGGTTGCAGGGAGTTCAGGAGGAAATTGGAGATGAGGACTAGAAAAGAATAGATTATTCTTTCAAGAAACATGGAGGCAAAGGAAAAGAGAAAATAAGAACAGTAGTTGAGGAGAGAGAAGCTCAGTGGAAGTGTGAGATTATTAGTTTCCTTTATGGACATAGAGTCTAGGAAAACTTGTCAGTTGAGAAAAATAATCAGTGACAGGAAAATGAAAATGGTATAAAGATCAAATGGAAAGAGGTCCTCTAGGGAAGAAAAGAGGAAGGTGCAATCAATGGCTTGTGTGGTAGAAGATATATCTTAGGAAAGAAGTAGAGACACCAGATAGGAAGAGATAAAGGCATCTATAATAATATTAATAATGGCTAAAATTTATTGAATGTACATAGTGATGTGCCAAGCTCTGTTCTGGGTGCTTTATCAATATTATCCAATTTGAACTTCACAGCTGCTCTATGAGATAGGTACTTTTATTATTCACATTTTGTAGACAATGAAACTGAGGCACAGATGGATTAGGTAACTTGCTTAATTTTATGCAGCTAGTAGGTGATAGAGCTGAAACTCAAACCTAGGAGGTTTTAATATTTTTTTCCCTTTTTCTAAGCAATGACTTAAGTAATGGGAAGAATCTATCTTCTTATCTCTTGTATGTTGAAATTGGTTTTATGAAATTATTTTTATGAAAATGTGTTTCTAAGAATGCAAATATCATTTATTGAAAATTAAGCTCAGGGAAAAAAATCAACAATAAAAGTATATATGAAACTATTTTGTAAGAAGGAATTCAAATAATTTTTTTATTGTCCTCATATCAATTAAGGATATGAGTAATTGGTAGGGGCTTGGATTTATTTTAACTGTCAACAATGGTAATTCATAGAAATTTTATTTTGAAGACAAATTTTATGTGTACTTATAGTGACAAGATACTCTTTATTTTCTAATAAAATCTTTTGAAACGCTTTCTTTATTTAGAGACTTAAAAACCTGATACCACGTCAAACTGATTTCAATCTGATGCGGGTTACATACAGGTTTCAAGAAAAATATAAACACATGAAAGAAGATCTTGCCTATGTGCATTCTGAGAAACTTGAAAGATTTCAAAAACTCCAGGAAGAACAAAGATGTTTTAAAACTGAAAAGGTTTTATAGAATAATTTTTTCAGAAATTCATTAGTGCATAATATATATGCTATTTATGATTTATGCCTATAGTACACATTGCATAAGCAGTAATGTAGTACAAGGTTAACTTGTTTGATGCATGACTTTGCCCTGCCCTACCCTCACCCTTTCTCTCCCTCCACTTTCCCTTTCTCTCCATCCCCACTTTTGCTGACTGTCACATCTGCTGTGGCTAAGAACAAGAATTGCCATTCTGTGGAGTGGCAAGACAGCTTGGTCTCTTTCACTGGTAGAAATCAATGTTTCATCTATTTAAGTGATGGGGGGTGCTACCAACTTCCCCACTGATCAAAGTCTCATGCCCATTGTCACCACTGAGGGGGACAAGCAGACATTTTCCTCTTTCTTTTAGCTTCTCGGCCTTTCTATTCTGCCTCACTTCTTTCTTTGTGGAAATGGGTAATTCTATGCTTGCTTGCCTTCTCAACCACCTTGAACAATTCTTCTCCCTGGCCCTTGCTTCTTGCTTTGAGTAACTCCATACTGGATTAAAATCTTTGCTTCTTAAATTTCTTTAAAAATCTTTAATGATCTCATGTCCCTTTAATGACATGGAAGGACAATGGTGCATGGAATCATTAAAGACTTTTAAGAGAATTTCAGGTGACTAGGTATATGGAATGTGTAAACTACAGGCAAAAGAATTATTGTTTTTCCATTGCACTGTAAAATCACTTTTTAAATTCATACATTTAGCATGATAATAAATTAACATATGCCGAATGAATATTATCAGCTTCTTGTAGGGAAGGAATAAAAGATGAAAGACAAACTCTGGAAGATCTCATGATTCTATTATTTGCCAGAGTGAATAAAGGATTGTACTTCCCTTTGACATTGCATGGTAAAGAGACAAACTATTCTTAAAGTACTGTTTAAGTCAAGACCAAGTGCTAGGAATCTAATTTATATGGAAGCAGCCTGCCTGTCAAACTTGGATGTACCAAGTCTAATGCGTAAAGTCTCCAAAAAAGCTGGAAAAATGAAAATATGACACCATTAAATATTCTGAAATAAACTATTAAAAATGATCATAGGAAGCAAATGGGGCAAAAGGGAGAGCCTATGTCTGCTTGATTTTCTTAATAAAAAGAGATGAACATATTGCAGTTAGATAAAAATTGACATTTTGGAAAATGAAATGAAAATTTTTAAATTATCTATAATTTTTGCCTCTTAAATGGTAAATTGAAGTTTCTTATCTTTGGACATAGGAACTAAGGATCTTTTTAGTTCCAATACTATGCTTTCTTTAGTGGTAAAGTCTTGATTAGTTTAACATATTACCTCTTAAGTAATTTATTTTTAAGATATTTCATCTGATTCTCAGGGTTTTTTTCCCCTTTCATTATGTCTTCCTGCTTATATTCTCTATAAAATAATTACTTCCTAGATACAGAAGAAATAGTCCAATAATGATATATAATGTAGTATTAATTAAATGTTTGAGGTAGCTCTTGAACTCTTTAAGTGTGACTGGGTTTTGAGGGACCTTGTCATTTCTATTGTGTTCCCCAGAGACCTTCCTAGAAACTGTATCCTAGATAGAATTGGTGTTCAGACCACCTTCAGAGATGGAATTTTCTCTTCCCTTGATTGGTCAGGTCATGAAGGTGGAACTGGGAAACAATTATACTCTTCTTTGTATTTGGAACATCTTTATTATCCTTTTTGTATCATCACACAGGATGAAAATACAGATATTTGATAGATATAATTTGGGGATTCTAAAATTGTGTTCTAACACTACACTTTCCAAAATAGGTCATATTGATACCTGCTTCTTAACATTACACAATTGTGACACCTAGTTCATTGGTTAATTTCTGGGTTCTAAATATTTCAATAGAAAAATTGTATGTGTGTGTATCTATGAGTGTAGAGCATTGCCTATTATTCTGACAAACTGAATACTAAACTAATGTATTTGGGATACTCAGCAACGCGTAAGCAGAAGACGACAAAATGAAATAATGGCTCAAATCCAAGCAGCTATCATACAGATTCCTAAACCTACATCAAATTGTACTTTGAAAGCGCTTGAAGCACAAAAAATGATGAAAAAGAAAAAAGAGGCAGAGGTAAGTGATAATTCTTTAATATTGTGTTGTGTTTATCTTAATCAAAGGATGGTCTTCCTCCAAAACATATAGGGAGACTTTCCAAAACTTCTCATTGCCTTTCCAAATTATCTCTGGCCTTGTCTCTTCTCATTCAAAACTCCTCTGCTCTATGCATGCCTAATCTATTCTATACCGTTATTTGTTCAGAAACAAAAAATGTAGCTTAAGGTTGGAGATGGCAAACTCCTATTAAATGGCAGCACTAGTCTGGACTCCCATGTTGAGAAGGATTCTGTGGTCTCTAAAAAAACTAGGTCAGAATAGGTGCTGTTGTAATGGGTCATAACTGCCATGGGTACAGCAGAGGCCAAAGTGTACATACTCTATATATGTCATTCCTACTGTACGTTTTTACTCAATTCCTTCTCATCATGCAGCACATTTTTCTGAGTCCCAGAAATGTTAAGTGACTTGTTGCTATCAGTACATTTAAATTTAAGATTACCTACACTAGTCATATTTTACTAGACCATAACAGCTATCAATCATTCTAATAGGATACAATCTAAGTATATTTTATAGGGGATCAATACTACATTTCGGTATTTATTCCTGCAATCTACACTGCTTATGGCTACAGTGATTGTTGATATTCTCTAGTGCAACCTATGAAGAGGATTAATATCTACCATTTATTGAGTATCTACTACATGTCTGGCTGTGGGTTGAGCACTTCACATTGTTAACTTGTTAATAACTCTCTAAGTAGAGTATTATTTTCCCCATTTTGTAGATAAAGAAACTGAGACCCAAAATGCTGACATGTTTTACTCAAGTTCACAATGCTAATAAAGCAGAGATTGACAGATCTCTCTGAGTCCTAAATCCATTGTATTATATTAATCCACAGTTTCTTTGTTTTTTTTAATACTAACAAAATATTCTGTCCTTGGATTCTAAAAAGTACTGCCTAGACCTTTTTACTGATCCCATTTTAATATTTAACTCTCATATGTCTCTGAGTCAATTAAAGTTTTTTAATAAAAATTTGTAATATACCAGGATGAGCTACTGTTAATTTTTAAAGAGCAAATTAATAATGTAGATAAGGTTGCATGAGGAATATTTAAAAGATAGCAATACCTAAGATAGCAATTTTTAAAGAAATATGTATATCCAGAGAACGCATGTTCTGATTTTTTGATAATCTTCACTCTCATTAGATGCCTCTTGGTGCACTGTCAGAGTTACAATCATGAACTGAATGATTCAGGTTAGGCAATTTTCACATTGTTTTATGTATAGTTATCCCAGTCGAAAAATAACAAATCAAAATTATAAAAATATTCTAGAATGCAGCTTTTAATATCTTGGCTCCTAATTATCTTGAATCAGTAGTACATGTCACCTCATAAACTTGAATGAATATGGTAAATGGAGATTTTTCAATACCTTTTAGAGGAATATAACTGATGATGAATTTTCTTTAAAGGATGTGGCCAATGAAATTAAGAAGTTTGAAGCATTAATAAAAAAGGATCTCCAGGCAAAAGAAAGGTGGGATGTGAACTTTTTTAATAATCACATAACTGTATTCTGTTCTCTATATAGCTTTTTAATATTTAGAAATAGTTTATCTGGAATAGCTATTTCAAGGATCTTTTACTTTAGAGAATATTTACTCAGAGTATATGAGGGAAGATAAATGACCTAAAATTCAGATTGTTTGTTAACAACATTTATAAAGATCTAGAAAGTTGTTATCATGAAATGTGAAATTGTCTATGCTATGCTTATTCTTCTAAGTTCATACACATTTTTTAAACATTACTAAAATTGTTTCAATATACCACTAATTTAAATTTGTCACAGTAAAGCCTTTATTAGACTCTAGTTTGGTTTCTCTCATGCTGTACCCTCAGCATTTACTACAGAGACCAGCAGTAAAGAGTTGTTGAATGAGTTTGTTGAGCAAATGTCACTAAGACAGCCAGTTTGATGAGTTTATTGCAAAAAGTGTCTAGTTAATGGGCTTCATTTGCCTAAAGATAAAGATCCCTTACTACTTTGTGTCCTATTGGAGGTCATTGATTCAGAAAATAATCCCTTAGAGACTATCTATATATGTAGAAGTAACTCGGGTTTTTTGACATTTTTGAATGGAAATGATGCAAATTCTACTCTTTGATGTCTTATGGAATATGAAATAAATCTTTGTTAAAGAAGATACTAATTCTAAAGAAGAAATTCAGAAACACATTATATACTTCAATTCCATATTAATATTTTCTGAAGGAAGGGTTAAATACAGTCATACGAGGAAAAGAAAAAGACACAAGAAAGAAATGGTGAAGAAGTCAGGTGTGGAAGGAACATCAAGCAAAATGGAGACTACATATGGACATTACCTTTCTTCCTGCCCTCTGCAGAAACTCCAGATGGCATACTCTGCCCCCTACTCCCGTTTATCAGCATTGCTCCTGACACCTAAGAACAATATAATCCAAGTCTACTCATCCATGCTGCCACCACCTAAACCCTACCATACCCTCCCTGACCTTGGCCTGTGAAGCCACCTGAGTTCTTCCAACTCTTTCACTTACCTCACCAGCCACATGCTCTGTGGTGATAAACAGATGGTATCTCCCAGAAAGATCATCTTAAATTATTGAAACACTTTTTATTAACATTTGTTGGTGAACACTGTTCTCTGTAAATCCCCAGTGAGCCCCTTTCCTGGGACCCTTAAGTTGCATACAATGTAGCAACCAGAGTTAACACCAAGGACAGCAGTGTCTTCTAAGCCCTGTATCCCAGTATCCATTCAGTTTATTAGTGTCTTTTCCATGTCATTTACTAAATATTTTAAAAGTTATCCCTGCACAATACAGCTGTAGACATCTGCCCTGCTTCCTATGGCCTTTGCCAACCCAGCCTGACCCTAGGTCTCATTCAGTTAGCTTTAGAAACCCAAGACCACAGTGGATTGAATCAGAAGTTTACTTCTCTCTCATGTAATAGAAATGAATGAGATGTTGACGCCCTCACTTTTCAGGGCAACAGGATGGGACCTGGGGCAGCTGAAGTCCCTGGGCCAGTTACCTCTGGCTGTGAGCAGCCTCATCTGAGATTCCAAATTCCTTACAGTGTGCTGCACGAAGATAATTTTCTCTCATGGCCTGAAAAAGAAAAATGTTGAGACACACTGGTCTAGAACAAACTTTTAAGGAAAACAAAGGTTATGGGTATGATATGGCTTTTCTTAAGCCCCTTTAATAATCACTACGTTTTTTAGTTCATTCCGACTTCTTAGCTTAGAATCAAGAATTTTCTGGGCACATTAAGAAACTTTACACTAACTTGATGCCAGAAAGCACTAACATCTTCTTACAACTTGAACCTGAGCAGAACTTTCTGTAGCTGTCTCTTTTACAGCCTGCTCCTGAACAGTTCCTCAAGGATGTCACCTCAAACTCTGTCTTCTTTCTTTTGTGGAAGAATGATATGATGTCTCAATGCTGGCAATACAAGCGCTCCCGTGGCTACTTTTTTCCCCCACATGTAACAAAGTTTCTCCAGTTTTTTTACTTTTTAGACAATAAATACTATCTGCTGTTTGTTTATTTAGCTGAGGTTATTGGCAGCTGTAATTTGGCATTTGGATTAATTGATTTCTCTGAGGCTTTTCCTAGCAACTGCTTTTTTGACCTTGGTTTTTATGAATAATTCATACACATTGAATTATTAGCCTCTATGGAGGTCTGGAAAACAAATAGATATAAAGAAAATATAATCACTGCCCTCAAGAAACCCACATCTAATAAAATTAACATTTATTCAAGTAAATATCAGAATATTTAAAAACTTTTCTTCATACCTTTATTGAAATATGACAGCATATGGGTAGATGAATGGATGGATAGAGGAGAAGCAATGTGTTAAATATATTATTGGCAGCATAAGTGCAATGGTGAAAGAGCTATTAACCCATGCTCAATCCAGGGCAGATCTTTTAAACAACACACTTAAGTAAAAGTATAATAAGAATTTTGATAAATGATCTAAAAGTGATACTCCATACAAGTAAATGCCTAATTAAATTCTAAATCTTAATGAATGAATAGACAGTTAAACTCTGTCTTTGGTCTTAGGGAGTCTTTGGTAGCTATACAATTTGTGCTCAACTCCTTTTAGTAACAGAATAGAACCAAATCTCTTGGTATATGGCAAAGAAAGACAATTAAAAATAATAATAAAAAAAGAATAGAACCAAAGGTTGAGCCCCTGCTAATAAAATAATGAGAATTTTAGGGTGTGACTTTTATGCTTGTATAGTGATTCTTCACATATTATTTAAAATTTAGTAGACATCAACTATTTGTCAGGCATACTAAGCATAGGTACTAAGAAGAGGAAAATAGGATATTTCTCTTATTAACTCAGAGTTTAACTGGGAGCAGCAAACCTATAAATGATGACCTAAAATCCAATATGATCCATATTATAAATTTGTAATTATTATATCATTAAACATGAGTTAATTATGCTTTTACAAGAACACTTCTGTCTATATGAGAACTCATGACTACTTATTCCCTATACATTTTAATAATGTGTTCTTGTTTTTAGAATAAGATTATAAGTTATATTCTAAACTACATACATTCATAACTACTCATAGCATAAAAACAATGATTATTCATAATATAAAAATTCATTATTTCTTGGCAAGTAACATTATGGTGTATCTTGTGCTATTATACTGTTATATTGTTTACTTTTTAAAGAGATGTGCAGATGAGAATTGATGATTATTTGATCCTTATATTCATAAAAATATATCTTTTACTTTAATGATAACTTTTTAATGAATCTATAAATTCTTTACTAAGCTACTATTTGTCTCACTAAATTGAATATGCTTACTTTTTGGGGGGACAACTACCAGCCTCTTCCTGGTCCTTAAGTTTTGGCCATAAGGTAGGGCAAGAGCTCTGACATGGGTCTTCTCACTTAGGTCTCTAGGATATGGGCAAGAAGCCAGGTCAGACCTGGGATTGTGAGTGTGGCATGACAAGCAAGTCATCTTTCAACTGCTGAGTTTCCAACAAGGGCTAAACCACTGTCCTAAACAGTCAGAAATTCATCTGGGAGTTCATAGAGCAACTTGCATTTTCATAGGTGAGAGGAGAGTGGTAGTATAAGGAAACATCCATAGAAGCACTCTCTAGTGACCTAATATTAGTGCACCTGGCCTGCTGTTGTAGAGCTGTTCCTTCCCTGATACTTGAGTTATCAGTTGTCTGCCTACTGTTGACTCAACACAGGGGAGGCAGGAGGCCCAGAGTCAGCAGTAAGAAGAGGAAGAGAAATCCAGAATCTCTGGGTAGAGTGAAGATCATAAAAACCAAAAGAACAAAAAGGTGATAGGCCTAGGTAGAAAGCTATGTTAAAGACCTCACAGAGATAGAGTTCAGAAATGGAGTGAGCAAATGACATCTATTGATAAGCTATGGGTGTCACACTGAGTTCTAATATTTACTTCAATGTTTGCATTAATAAATTAACAGAGAACTCAAAGGAGCCTTCTCCTGAGGTCTTTCTCCATAGTCACAAGTAGTGGCATGTGATCACATTATTTAAAAAACTAAAAACTATTGTCCTTAGTGCATCCAAGACTTCTTTAGATACAGCAGGCCAGACAACTACCGATTTGTTAAACACTTACTCGGATGATGACTACATTAAGAAAATCCAGAAGCGCCTAGAAGAAGATGCTTTTGCACGAGAGCAAAGGGAGAAAAGACGGCGGAGATTGTTAATGGACCAGTTAATAGCCCACGAAGCACAAGAGGTAAGATATTTAGATGTTGATTAAATAATAGTGCTGGGAATTTTACAAAATGTAGCTTCTATACATGCCACTCTAAATCAGATGTCACTTTCATACCCTCATGTCATTATGGCAAACATACTAGAAAAAAACAGTTTACTAAAAAATTTAAAATGTGATGATGGTTGTACAGCATTATGAATGTACTTAACATAATTGAATTGTACACTCAAAAATGGTTAACATGGTAAATTTTATGTTATATATATTTTACCACAGTAAAAAATACTGTCAAAAAAAGGAATCTCAAGTCTCTGTCAACCATGCGTATCTATTGTTACTTTTGGAGGAAAAGGGACTGTTTTAATGAAACAACACAGAAAAGTTGTTCATCTTCTCCATTTTTTCATTAGTCTCCTTCCAGTAGTTCTCAAAATGTGGTTCCTGGACCAGCAGTACCAGCATCATCTGGGACCTTTTAGGAATACAAATCACTGGGTGCCACCCCAGACAGAAAAAAAAACTGTGGAAGTGGGGCCCAGTGATCTGAGTTAACAGATTGTCTAGGTGATTCTGATGCAGCTATAGTGTGAGAATGACTGATCAATTCTTGAACACATATTTGTTCAAGAACCTCTTCTGTGCTCTGGGTACTTGTGCTAGGCCCATAGATAAAGCAATGAGCAAGAATAACAAGAAACCTGGTTGCACAGAGCTTGCTGTGTAGGGAAGGATCTATAAACAAGCCAGTACATTAGAGCATGGAAGTGCTAGGAAGGCAATGAGGGGCTGACACTTAGGAGAGATGTCCACCCAGCTTGGTTCAGGGGACAGTGTCTGGAGGATGATAGCAGGAGCATGAAGAAGTACTGGAGTTAGCTAATTGAAGTTATGTAGCTGTAGTGGAGTAGGGGCAAGGGGTAGTTTCCAGGGAAGGATGAAATAGTGGAAAGTGAAGTGTGTTTCCAGAGGAGAGACTATCACATGGAAAGGCTCAGTGCTTTTAGCTAACTACAAGTCATGTTATCTGGCAGGAGTTACCTGAGGCCAAATTTTAATGAGTCTTGTAAGCTACTCAGAGGAAAATAGGAGATTTTGCAATTTCTGTTTGAGTGCAAAAGGGAATAAGAGTGACAAGATCAGATTTTCTTTTATAAAAATCACTCTGGCTTTAGTTTGGAGAATAGATTACACTAGAGCAAAACAAGTAATAGCGGTTGCTGTAACCAGATAAGAGATTATCTCACTTAAATCTAACATAGTGTGGATTGAGAGAAGTGGCTTCAAGAGCTATTTTAAGAGTAAAATCAATAGGACTTAATGATTCATTAGACGTGGGGGAGTGAAAAGGTAGGTTGAAAAACTGGACTTCTGGTTTGCACACCTGGGTAAATGGAGGTATCATTTGCTGAGATAAGGAAGATCATAAAATGAACAGGCTTAGCGAGGAAGATGATTTCAATTATGAATGTAAATAGGACAATCTGTATGTCTAAAATATGAAAGACCATTTGATGATGCTTCTTTTATTCATCTAACTACATCTGGTCTGCTTAGCGGTTCTATTCACTGAAAGAAATAGAGGCTTCATATAAGTATGAAGAAGTGAAACTATTTATCCATAGATTCCATTCCTTTCTTCGTGAAAGTTCAAAGAATAACTCTGGACATCTCTTTGTGCTAGAAGGTTATTTCTTAAAATTCACTTATATCTTTAATTAGTCAGTTTGATCATCTCCCTTTTTATTAGAAGAATGGCAAATTATGAGAACTAGATAATTGAAAAGTAGATTTTTAAAATAATTACCCATTTGAGGTTTCGTTACAAGTTTCTTAACAAGGAATTTTGCACACACTTGTATTTATGCTACAAAACACTTATGTGTTGGATGCAAGGTTTTTTCTTACTGTTTTTCTGCTTATACTCTAGGCCTGAAATTTACTTGGAAAATAGGATAAATGAACTTTCTAGCTTTCCTCACTTTCTACTAGGATGTCATTAGCATTGAATTTTCAAAACTATAGATGGAGATATGTTTACTAGTTTGGGAATTCAGCAAACTAAGGGATATGAAAAAAGTCAGGGCTCTGGATATTTCTCTCATGGGAAGCTCATCTTGTGCTGTTTCTTCTTTGTGTTTAGGGAAGTTACTATTCCTAGAACGAGGCTTGGGTCATGCAGCAAGGGGCTTCCACTCTCACTGCCTCCTTTTCATTGACTATAATGTGCCCAGCTTCTTTGTGCAGCTGACACAAGGGATGCTAGTCCACAGTGGCAGAATGGGAAATTCCCATGTGCATCATAGCCTGTTTACCTGTCAATCCAAAGAGAAAATAGTATACCTGCTGCTTTTCAGAAGCATGGCATTAATCTCATGTCAATCATGGATGCTTTCTTCTGGTACCATTTGCACTGGATCTATCAGAAATGCCTCAAAATATCTCTCCTAGCTTCCAAGTGGTTGGAATTTCCCCCTGGGATTTATGTACTTTCATTTTAGTTTGGTTGATGAAGAGAGAGCCAGAGACCTGTGTTCAAGTTGATATCTTGCCTGGTGATTCATAAATAAATGGAATTGTGTGAATTAAATGATGATATTTAAGGTTAGAAAGATCACTTTGACTTTCTGGAGAACAGATTTTGAGAGAAGGGATGGTAGGGGAAGGCCTGATAGGGAGGGGCTGATGTCCAAAGTAGAGGTGGTATCAGGGAGTGTGGAATGGAGTCAGAGGGTGGTTTAAAAACATACATAGGAGGTGCAATAGACTACTTCTTGAAGAATTGGATATTAGGAGTGATAAGAAAGGAGTGAACTTAGGATGGCCCTAATGTCTTAGATCACAGAGTAGATTACTGTAAGGTTATCAACTGAGAGGGAAAGATGAAGTCTGAAGGAGAGTTAGTGAGTTTGGTTTTGGTTGTGTTGAGTTTAAAGTATTTCATAGACATTTAGGTGGAGATGTTCAAACAGGGAACACAATTTGGCTCCTACCTGGTTCTGTGGTCATTTGGCTAATATCATGACTGGTTCTTAAGATTTGCCCCAAATTAGCTATCTCTGCCTTTCAATAATCTTTTCTATGCTATTTCCTTGGAATTGGTATTTGAACACCAGTCCCCTCCTGTACTTCTTAACTAAAAGGTCCTTGAATACTTAGCTGTCAGGTCTTTTCTGCAGTGCCCCATTCCTCCATGAGAGCTGCTTGGGCATCTTTAGAAAATTAGGCAATGGTTATAGACCCAAGTAAGTTCCTAGCTCCAACTCACGGGAGAAATATAAGGCCTAGAAATCAAATTGAGGCTGTTCTGAATTGTATATCTGTCTAAATCCTCCCCAAATATGGTAATTTTAATTAAAATAGAAACATGTCTTTTATTATTTTCCATTTTACTCATTGCAAATAAAGAATATTTCATCTAAGTTCTGGGTTAAACAGTCATCCATAGAATGCCCTGAGCACCTAACCATAGCTCATATCTTTGTTTCTATGGGAAAATATATTCTGCACTTCACTGAAATCTAAATCATGAGCTATTTATACAATGGAACAAAAATATAAATCTTCTTTTCCATTCAGCTGTTTAGTGCAGGTCCTAATACACTTGCTGCTCTTCATTCTAAAGCTTTACATGCATATTATTGACACAGCCGTTCCCTAGTAATTATCTCTTCTTTTGCCTATCTTAATGTGTTTCATCCAGCAATAATCAAAACATAACTGGCCAATCTAATTTGTGCTTCGTAAGGGTTGAGACGACTAAATCTCTCATCTTGACAACTAAAGTGCCTTACCATATAAACACAACCAATCTCCTAGAATTCACCTGAAATGATAAAGCAAGTTCATATTTTTCAGAAGTATGGTGGGACTGTGCCTCATATATCCAAAACCACCCCAAAAATGTGTAGACAGTTTGGGCTGGGATTAACTATGCTGTTCTTTTGCTGATCTCAACTGGGCTTTTGTATGAGTTTGGTCAGTTGGTTGGTTGGTGAGGATGGTTGACTTATGATAGCTTTATCAGGTCCAACTGGGAAGACTGGTGCCTCTCTATATAAGGCCTTTCATTTTCTAGTAGACCAGGTCATGTACATGGTGGTGGTGGCAAGGAGAATTAAGAAACTCAGACCCCAAGTGTAATTGAGGTTTTTTCCTGTTTTTTGTTTGTTTGTTTGTTTGTTTGGGGTTTTTTTTTTTTTGCTGATGTTACATTGGTCAATTCGAGTTAGTGGTCAATCCATACTCCCTATTTAATGAGTAGAAAATAGATTCTACTTTTTAAAGAAGATATCCACAGGGTAATATTGCCAGGCTGTGGATGAATGAAAGGAAAGAACTTGTGGACCCATTTTGACATACTGCCTTACCTCCAATATTGGATCTCAAAAGAAAACAAATTGTTAACATTAAAGCTTTCAGAGTTTCATAACTAGCTGAGACAAAGTTGCTCATGATTTAATTTTTCTCTAATATATCTTACTAACAGAAAAAAGTTCATATATATTTTTAGTGGAACTTTTATTCAATCTACATTTTTAAACAATTCCACAGTTCAGGTTTCAGCATTTATCACAGAGTGTTATTGTTATTTGTGTCTTGGTTCTATTAAATATCATGTCTTTTCCACTGCTTACTGGTCCCCTTCTGTCTCTTAAAATAGCCAAGAATACATCTGGATTATGACCGCTCAGATTTTCTAAGATAAGCCGTAGGTCTTTTCCCCTTAGCTTTTTCTCCAGACTTCCCATTCTGTCAATTTTTGGCTTTTCCTCACACTGGTATTGAGATGTCCCCCCTGGGAGGTAATCAGGTCTGCCATCTTCAGCTGACAATGGCTGCATTTGTTTTACAGCTAGTAGTTGTGTCAGAATGCATATAATGCAATTCCAAACTTCTGAAAACATGCTTATACATTAGAATTGTATTGCTTGTTTATGAAAAATTGAAAAAAAGTCACCTAATTTGTTTTTAACCAGATTTTAAAGGAAGTAATAATTCATTTAAAATAATTTCAGTTGCAAGGCTATAATGGTTCTAGATACTCAAATAATACAACCTTTGTTGGAAGTTCTTGTTTTTAAACTTATTTTTTGCCATGTTCAAATTTAAATCAAATGGCAAAACTAATTTAGGTGAATATTATGTCTTTTATGCATTATTTATATATAGGCTTCTTAGTCCAATGGGAAATGTGGACATTGCTTTGACAAATCATTGGCCTTTCCCCTGGTGTTTTCAGGAGGCCTATCGGGAGGAGCAGCTCATTCACCGGCTGATGCGGCAGTCCCAGCAGGAGCGCAGGATCGCCGTGCAGCTCATGCACGTGCGGCATGAAAAGGAAATTTTATGGCAAAACAGAATTTTCAAAGAAAAACAATATGAAGAAAGACGACTTAAAGAATTCCAGTATGCTCTTGATCGAGAAGCGGTAAGCAATTTCCCTTAAAAATCTTTCTAAGGTTACTTTTGATGCTTTCTACCAAGTCATGGTAAATGAAGCTGTGTTTTGTTGCCAGTCACCTAATGGGAGTTAATTTTTTATGTGATCTCTCTATTATCTGCTCATTTTTATTTTTGCATAACTGCATCCACAGAGCATATAGTCACTACATACTATGCCTTCACCTTCAGTCTTGATTTTACAAGTTAATAAGTATTTAATGCTCACCATCAGTACTATGTACATGTGTCTCTGTGCATTTCAATTGCCTGAAGCTCCTTCTAAGGGCTCATGGGAACAATATTCCCTGAGTTCTTGTATATCAATAATAGTATGTACCTTTTATACTTGATTTTCAGTTTTGCTGTGTATAAAATGCTTGATTCACATTTTCTTTCCTTGAATATCTTCAATTATGTCACTCTGTTTTCTTCAAGTATGAAATGTTTCTGTCAAAAAGAATGATGGTCATCTAATTTTCATTTCCTTGAGTCATTACTTTTTTTACCCTAGATACCCAAAGGACTTTCTTTTTCTTTAAAGTCCACTAAATTTATTAGAGTAAGCATTGGCATTGGTTATTCTAGGTGAATATTCTCAGGCAGGGAGAGAACTTTTAAGCTGCTTCCTTTCAACAATACACCATTAGTCTTTAATAAACAATTCCTTACCTTCTGATAAAAGATTTCCCAGGTCCATATTATACTATTCCTTTTTCAGAACTAGAATAAGTCATTTACCTAGGGTACTCTGGTGCATTGTAGTTGAGAATGATATATAGAAACCAAGATCTAGCTGCTAGGTATGTTCTGCTAGCATGGTGTCATTGCATCTAGGCCCTTTTATAACTCTGATAATCAAAATATACAATCTTTTAATTATTTAATACATTATGTTTGTCCTGAACTTATATATATATATTTTGTAGTAACCAAAATTGATATATTTTATTCATAGATTATATGAATTACTTCTTGTCTATTTCCTATTGGGGATGTTTCAGATTTATTTATTATACTAGTCTACATTTGATTAAAGAGATACATAACTCATGTGAGTGGCATTTTAGATAGCCTGTCTTTACTATCACAAAATAGTCATAAGACAAGTCTGGGCTGAAGAGAAAACCATACAGAAAACAGGAAGGCAGTGCTTTGTTTATCAGCTTTATAGTTCCTACTGTGATATCTGATGGAAATTGTACAATTTTCCAAAATTGTACAATTTTTAGAAATACCATTTGGAAAGTACCATAATCTCCAGAGTCAGGAAAACAGTACTTTTGCCTTTTCAGAACAGGCATAGCCTAAATGGTGGGGAGCAGGAGCCACACCCCTGAATTTGAGCTGAGTGAATGCTGATCTCAAGGGTCTTTTTTGGCTTGAAGAGCTGAATCATCTGGATGATTATTTCGTCCCTCTTCTCTGACAATAGACTTGAATGGACTGACTGGCATTTACTTTAGAAATAATATGTGTAGCTATTAATATTTTTCTTAGTGCCTATTTGAAAGCCCAATTAATTAAGCGCAGAATAGCAAAGCTTTTTTTAGCTGGACTGGTCTCGTGGTGCTGAGCAGGATCATCTGTCCTTTCTTTACCTGGACTTGAACTTACTTCAGAGGATTGGGACACTCAGGCCCGCTCAAGCCTCAGAGATTTATATTGTGAGGTTCTGAAGCACCTGAAAAAATGATGTTCCTTCCTCTCACATGATTACCTTTTCCTACTCTGCTTCCTTTGCACCTCTCTCAGAGATGGCTAGATTTGGCAGTTTTTATTCACATGTTGAATTTATCAACTCCTCCACCAAAGGTAGCTGGTGTATCATCATATATATATTATTTATTTTAATAGTATTGATTTTCTATTCCATGGTCATTTTCTACTGAGTACTACTGTGGAAAACACTCCCCTAGTTTTCCTCCTACTCCTTTGGCTTCTCCTTCTCAGCCGCCTTTGCAGGCTTATTCTCCTCTGGTATCAGACAAATATTGTCAGAGTTCCTCAAAGCTTAGTCCTAGGCTTGCTTCTTTTCTCTTCTATGTTATTTCCTCAGACAATCATATCACAACCATGGCTTAATTGCTGCAATAGACAGATGATTCACGCACTTGTGCCTGTGCCTTCTGAGGTGTAGGTCCACAGGCTTAACTGCGTCCTTGACATCTCTAGTCATGTATCTCAGAGGCACTTCTAATTCAACATGTTCAAAGCCAAGTGTATGACCCTTTTCACTAAACTGGTCTTTTTATCTCAACAAGGTTTTATATCTCAACAAATAGTATCATTATTTATCCAATTGCACAAGCCCAAAAACTCAGAACCCGCTTGAAATTTGTTTCATCCCCTCTCCCCCATGTCCTAAGTCTTATCAATTTCATGCACTAAATTTCTCTTCAGTTTGTTCACTTTTCTCCATGTCTATACTAACGCCTCTGGTTTCTACTACAGTACTACGACTGCAGTGGTCTCCGTCATGCATTTTTAGTGGATATGATTTGGCAACTACAAAACTGGAGGGTGTAAGAACATAGCATTATTTATATTCTTTAGATCAACCTCAGTTAGACTCTGTCAATTCACCTTTGCCCACAGAGATGCACGATGCCCGAGTTTACGAGAACCAAGCCATCTGGGAAACATTACAGGCATCAGGCACAACTGCCATTGAGACCCCAGCTTCCATAGCCCACATGCTCCCACAGCAGCATAGGAACCTTTGGGGAGGCTGGTCCAGCCTTTGTTTGTCCCCCCACATGATCCCCTCTGAGGCTTTGTTGCTCCTCAGGAGCTGCCAGGGAATGGGATGCACATCTCTTCCTCTTTCTCTTTGCTCTTCCCCTCTCTCCTTGCTTAGAAACCTAGATTATATAGCCTTTGGATTTAGTCTTTTACTAAAGTCAGGAGAATCCTCCCCTAGTTTCCACTTTTTGTCCTACAGACTTTCCCTAAAGCAGAAGTTAAAAAGACATCTCTACCTGCTTGAAATGAAGAAAGAGGAAAAATAGAAATAGCATAAAATTGCCTACCCTACACTCTTTTATCTGTTCCAATTCCAATCCATTCTCCATTTTGCAACCAGAGGAATCTTTTTGGCTCTCAGATTTGAACCCTGCCCTTGTACTTAAAATTCCATCATAGCATCCCATCAACCGAATCCTGCTTAGACCTGCTCCTCTTTATTCCCTGAGCTCTGGCCCTGTTGGTCTGTTCTCAGATCACTGAGCAAGTTGTTTCTTCTACCTTTCCCCCTTTTACCATGTACCTTCCCCACTTAATACTCATCTTTCTGGGCTCTGTGCACATGCTGCTTCTTGTGTAGGTCAGGCCCCTGTTATGTAACTTCATACCCCACAGCCTTTCCCTAGTGATACTCGTCATGGTGTGTAGTTATGCAATTATTTGTGTGGCCTTCTGACTGACTAACTCACTGGTATATAAGCTAAATGAAAGCAGGGCCATGTTTACTTTTGCTCATGACTGTTTCCCCAGGGTGGGAAAGAGAGAGAGAAAGGAAGGGAATGGAGGAGAGAGAAAGACAGGAGAGAACTTTGTGTTTTTCACCTTCAGAAGATTTTTTTGTTTGTTCTTAATTTGTTTTTAGATTAAATCTGCTAATCTCTTCCTTTCCTGAGTTGAAATTTCTATGCCACCTACTATTATTATTAATATGATTAATTACATTAATATTTAACATTTTTGAGCATTTACTTTGAGCCAAGCATTGTGCTATGCTCATTACATGCATATATAATGTAATTCTTTCAACAACCATAAGTGGATACTATTTTTATCTGCATCTTGCACACAAGGAAATTGAAGATTAGGGTGTTCAAAGTAACACAGCTTGTCAGTGGTACAGCAGGAAGCAAAGCCAGCTCTATCAGACTCCAGAGTCCAAGCTCATAACCACTGAGATTTACCACCTCCCACAGACTTCCTTTTTCCTTTCCTTCTTTCTCTCTTTAGGGCTGCAACGCACTTTTCTGTGATGAGACAGGAAATTGTGGTGGGCTTAGCAGAGGGTTGATAGTAGAAGTTAAAAGAAGAAGACTAGATAGCTGGATGGAAGGCAAGAACAGAAACCAAAAGGGAGGTAGGAATGGAGGGAGTAAGGAAAGAAGATAGAAAAATATGGAAGAAGGGAGGGAAAAAGGAGGCAGAAAAACAATGGCAGCAACCAAGGTTATAAACTGTTCTATTGCTGATAGGGAAATTCTACTCTTCCCTTCAAGGTTTTGGTTCCATCACATCCTAAATATTTTCAGATGTTTCAGAGACACTCTGTAGAAACCAACCTCTTGACACATTTTAGTGTCATTCTCTCCATAAATTATCATCTAATATTCCTATTCTCTTAGATTCCCCCTTCCTCTGAACTCTTCATGATTCATGATGTATGTCATAAAGCTTTGTACTTAAATTGTATTCTTTCTCCATGAAAGCAGGGTGTACAGAACACTACAACAATAACAAATTCTGCTGTCATTCCTGAATCTGTCAGATGGACAGAACTAGTCTTAGAGATTATCTAGCCCAACTCCTTTCCCAACAATAATAAAATAAAGACACAAAACAGCAATAGCAAAATGATGAACCTTATTAGGAATACATTGTCATGTATCTTCTTATTTCTTTATACATCATGACAAGAAATATTTGCTCTGACAAGATGGTTTGGTTAATTTTGGGGGTATGCTAAGAATTATTAATAACCCCATTTTGAGAAAATGCAGGCGTAAGGAAGCCAAATGACTTGCCCAAGGTCTCACAGCTAAAACTTGAATTTTGTGCACAAGCTGGGGCTTGAATTCAGCCAAAGCTCCTCCAAAGCCCAAATCTACTTACATTCTTATAGTCACTGGGTTAAGTTACAGGGATAAAGTTTTCTTTCTGGTGCAGGTTAGCACATGATTGAATTTCTCAATAAACTGGCATAGCTATTTGAAAAGCTACCTTTGGTCATTTGAATCTCATTAATTGAGTATTGTGTTACTCTCAACTTGGCTGGGCTGAGTTTGACTTTTGTACTTTATGTGAAGAATGGGTTCCCTAAACAAAATAATAATACACCAAGTAGAGGGTGATGACAAACTGTTTAAGTATTTTATTATGTTTTACAGAAATACATGTTTCTATGAATGAATGTTATGAATTTATTAAGGCTGTAACTGCAGAGGGTTTCGTAGTTGTTGTCTTAACACAGTTAACATTTGCAGGCAAATATGACATATTTTCAAACCAGTGTAATCAGGGAATTTCCAAAATATTCTTTAAGTATAAATCAATTTCATAGAACTTTCCCATTGAAAGGCAAAGGGCAGTGGCCACAGCAAATGTGTGCAAGTTGACACTACTGAGGTGGGAGTAAGGGATCAGCTATGCTTAGGATCTGGCAAAGACTTGACTGTTTCTCTATGAGCCCTGACTATTTCCAACTTGTGAAGTTTTTAAAGGCTTACTATCCAATTTATCATTAATCTACATTGGGCTTTCCCTGATTAGACCAGTTTTCACTGTACTATGTTTTGTTGATAAGGTAAGCTAAGGGTGGAATATTTCCAGTATTATTCCAATATTGTCTTTGCCATCATACTCAGAACTTAGTGTATTAAAGCAAAAATTTTCATTCATGATTAATTTTCCTGGTTGTTTCAAGGTGGGAAAGTTTATGTAAACCTACCCCCAAAGTCAGAGGAAACTGAGAGGCCAGAGAAAGAGGCTGACAAATCCAGTTTCTCAGAGAGAAACATTTAATAGAGACTTACAGACAGAAGCCATGTCCCTGACAGTGATGAGATAAGACAAGGTGGTAGATCCTTGTGCCGTACCTCCCAGACCCAGGGAAGAAACATGTAGGACAATTGAAGTCTGAAGTCATCCCCTTCAGGGAGAGGCAAAAATGCTATGTGAATATGCCTAAGGGTAGGATTTATGAGCAGGGTTGTTCTAATCTAAGGGAAGGATTTGCAGTAAAGTAGGAATCTTAAAAGTATTCCCAGAATAGGGGTTAATCAGAAGTCAGCATGGCAGATGAGCATCCAAGATGGAGTTGCGTTAGCCTCCACATTGGTGTGAAAGGAGATTTTATTCTATTTAAATATTTTTTAACTATTGAAATAATGACATTATTTTCATTTGAATCACTGCACAATTATCGTGACTTAAAATATGTTGTTGCCTTCTTAGGCTTTGGCAAAACAAGCTAAGATTGATTTTGAAGAGCAAATTCTCAGAGAGAAGAAAGTTCATGAGCAGATTGCTGTTGAAAGAGCTCAAGCTCTTTATAAAAAGCATTATTCAATATGTGCGGAGATTTTGGATCAAATACTTGACTTGTCCACTAAAATGGCAGACTATCGAATGCTGACAAATAAGTAAGTATTGTTTTTATATTATTAATACAGTAGAGACACAAAAGAGTGTGACAAAGGATAATATTATAAAGCAGATACTAGGTTTATAAGTAAAGAGAGACAAAAATGTTTCATGAAAAGAAGACTAAGAAGAGATTTCCAAGAGAGCTTGATTTCCCTGTTGACTAGAGTTATTTAAGGTGCATGTATGTCTTTTTACCTTAAAAATTGTGTCTAAATACTCTGTAATTTGCAAATACAACTATGATAATTTATTTGAAACACTTGGAACTTTATATAAGACTGGAATTATTCAAATATTATTTTATTACTTATTAAATCTATTTCTTTTTATTATACCTTGTTTCTAAAAGGAATAAACATATTTGTAGGAAAATATTTAAAAATACCAAAAAAGAAGATGCCAAAATAATAACAAAGAAAAATCCAAATTAAAGTAGGGAGTTAAAAACAAAGGATAAATTGAAAGACAGTTATATAGGCAGCAGTAGATTTGTCAGTAACTGCAACTGAGCTGCAAATTTGATCTGAGCTTCCTAGTGGCCAAAGCAAAAAAAGAAACAATCTATTACATGATTTTCATTTTATGTTCTAGTTCTTAACAGAATACAAAGTTTTCTTGACACTCAGTTAAGAACAATAGTTTTCTAATGTGATCTCACCTAATGTACACTGAGTAGTCCAATGGACCTAGAGGAGAATGTCTTCCAGCAAGGTCTTTTCAACAAATGTAGCATCTGGATTCAAAAACTTATTTCTTGTGTTGTCCTTTGCTGAAAGCTAAAGGGTTAACACACTACAGTATATCTCAGGGAAAGTACTTCCACAAATACAAGGATAAGGCAATCCAGTTAAATTTGTATACCTCTCCAGTTACTCAAGTTGAGATCTTCTTAAGAACTCACAATGAGAGGAATGAAAGCCAGACTACCTGCAGAGTCAAAAAAAAAAAAAAAAAAAAAAAGAGGGAAAGTATCCCATTACCCCTGTACGTGATAAGGGCTTTCTCTACCTCTCTATCCCCTACAGCCATATGTCTGGCCCACTGTCATGTAAAAATCTACCAAATGAAATAACATAATGATGAGAACTTTTGAAGATAAAACTATTAAGGTACAAGATTGAGAAAAAAGAAATACATAACACTAAGAAGTAAAAGGAATTAAAGAGGAATGTTTAAAAATACTTTTCAGATTAATATTAATTCAAAAGTTCAGAAATTATGAGAACAAAATTATAAGGAAACTAAACTAACATTGAGATGACATAGATGTTGGAATTGTCTGATAAAGATTTTAAGGCAGCTATGACAAAAATATTTCAAAGAATAATTACAAACATGCTTGAAACAAATGAAGAAAATGTTATCAAAAATTTTGTCACAGCAGAGAAATACAATATAAATGAGAATCAAGTGGAAATTTAGAATTACAAAATATTATAACCAAAATTAAAAGTTCAGTGGTTGAGCTCAACAGCAGAATAAAGGGAACAGAGGAAAGAATCAGTGAACTAGAAAATAAAGCAATAGAAATCACCTGTCTGGACAATATGGAGAAAATAGAATGAAAAAAATTAACAGAACCTCAGGGACCAGTCATTCATGTCATTGGAGTCCTGAAAGTAGAGGAGGAAGAGGGTGGGGCTTAAAAAGTACTCAAAAAATAATGGCTGAAAAATCCCCAAATTTGCCAAGCAACATAAATCTATAAATTCAAAAATCTCAGCAAATCCTGAATAAGATAAACTCAAAGAAATTCATCTAAAGATACATTATAATAAAATTTCTGAAAACTAATAAAAGAAAACAACATCTTGAAAGCACACAGAGAACTACAGCTATAGCAGTTAATATATAGGGGAAAAGTAATTCGGATGACAGATGATTTCTCACCAGAAACCATTGAGAACAGAAGGAAGTGGCATAATGTTTTTTGAGTACTGAAAGAAATAAACTCTCAACACAGAATCCTGTACAAGGTGAAAATGTCCTTCAGGACTGAAGGGGAAATCTGATGTTGTTAGATGATGATAACTAAGAAAATTTGTTGCCAACATACCTACCCTAAAAGAATGGCTAAAGGGAAGTTCTCTAAACAGAAAGTAAATGATTTTAAGAAAAGGAACCTCAGAGGAGGAGTGTGGAACAAGATGACTGAATAGAAACCTCCAGAGATCATCCCTCTGCATGAACACCAAATTCAACAACTACCCATGTAAGCAAGCATCTTTAAAGAAAGGAACCTTGGAATATCAGAAAAGATGAAAGAACATGATAAGCAAAAATATGAATAAGTATAATAGGATTTCCTTCTTTTCTTGTGAAGGCAATTTGGCAGTTGAAGCAAAAATTATAACACTTTTTGATATAATTCTAAATGTATGTCGAGGAAATATAAGAATTATAAGAATTAATAAGAATTATAAATGGGCAAAGGTAAAGGGACCTAAAGGGTGGTAAAATTTCTATACTTGAACTGGTAAAATGATGACATCAATAGATGTGATAAATTATGTATATATAATATAAAGCCTAGCACAACTGAACAACTTGACAAAAAGATACACTCAAAAACACTACAGATAATTCAAAGAGGAATTCTAAAAAATAGTTATTTATCCCATAGGAAGGCAGGAAAAGGAAACAGAAACAAACAAACAAACAAAAACCAGGAAGAACAGAAAACAAAAATAAAATGAAAGACTTAAGCTCTAAGATATCAATAATTGGAAGAGTAGATTTAAAAATATGACAAAACTATATGTTGTCTACAAGAAACTCACCTCAGATAAAATGATATATGCATGTTGAAGGTAAAAGGATGGAAAAAGATTTATCAGGCAAACATTAATCAAAGGAAAGCAGATGAAATACTTAGGTATAAACCTAACAAAATATGTGCAGGAGTTATATGAAGGAAACTATAAAACACTTACAAAAATAATAAAAATCAAAGTTGATCTAAATACATGTACAGACATGCCATGTTCATGGATTGGAAGATTCTATAAAGATGTCAGCTTTTTCTAAGTTAATATAGAAGTTTAATCAATTCCTATCAAAAGCCCAGAAAGATTTTTGGTAGATACAGACAAGATTATTTTAAAATTTACATGAAAAGGCAAAGTAACTAGCACAGCTAAAACAATTTTGAAAAGAAGTATTTATTGGGAGGAATCAGTCTACCCAATTTCATGGCTTATGATACAGCTACTGTAATCAAGACTGTGTGGTATTGGCAGAAGGATAGACACATAGATCAATGGAACAGAATGGAGAACCCAGAAGTAGATCCACACAAAAATGCTCAATTGATTATTGCAAAGGTGCAAAAGCAATTCAATGAAGGAAAGACAGCCTTTTTTACAAATGGTGCTGGAGCAATTGGGTATCCATACGGAAGAAATAATTTTTTTAAAAAAGAGAATCTTTAATTGCTATACCTTATATAAAAATTAATTCATAATGAATCATGGACTTAAATATAAAACATAAAACCATAAAACTTTTGAAAAAACAGAGAAAATCTTTGGGTTCTATGACTAGGTAAAGAGTTCTTAGACTTGGCACCAAAAGCATGATCCATAAAAGGAAAGTTTGACAAACTGGACTTCATTAAAATTAGAAACTTTTGCTCTGCAAAAGACAAAAGCTGATAGATTGGACTTCTCAAAATTAAAACCTTTTGCTTTGAAAAAGATGAAAAGACATACAAAGTAGAAAAAAATATTTGCAAACTACGTATCTTACAAAGGACTAAGTAATATCTAGGATAGACGAAGTATTTTTAAAACTCAACAATAAAAAAATCCAATTAAAAAATGGACCAAAAGTTGTGAAAACACATTTTACTGAAGAGAATATACAGATGACAAATATGCACACGAAAAAAATTTTTACCATCAGCCATTAGACAAATTCAAATTGAAACCACAGTGATATATCAGTACACACCTTATAAGAATGGCTAAAATTTTAAAACTAATGAAAACACCAAGCATGGGTAAGGATACAGAGAAAATCACTCATTCATTGCTGGTGAGAAGGTAAAATGAAATTCCTAAGATTCCATGCATACATACATTTAGGCTGGCTATTCCATTTTCTCTTCTTGAATGATCCAAATTTCATAAGCCCACCTCAGACCAGCCTGGTCTGTTGAAGCAATTATTAATTCAAAATAAAACAAGTGA
>CAUYPO010004295.1:0-13925 GCA_963574435.1 Cheirogaleus major | reverse complement strand
GGTTGTCTGTTTGCTCTCTTGACAGTTTCTTTGGCTGTGCAGAAGCTTTTTAATTTGATCGGGTCCCATTTATTTATTTTTGTTGCTGCTGTGATTGCCTTTGGGGTCTTCTTCATAAATTCTTTGCCTAGGCCAATGTCTAGAAGAGTATTTCCAACATTTTCCTCTAGAATTCTAATAGTTTCACGCCAGAGGTTCAAGTCTGTTACCCAGCGTGAGTAGATTGTTGTGAGAGGTGACAGGTATGGGTCCTGTTTCAGTCTTCTACATGTCGCTATCCAGTTTTCCTAGCACCATTTATTGAATAAGGATTCTTTTCCCCATTGTATGTTTTTATCTGCTTTGTTGAAGATTAGTTGGCTATATGAGGATGGTTTTATAACTGGGTTCTCTGTTCTGTTCCACGGGTCAATGTCCCTGTTCTTGTGCCAGTCCCAAGCTGTTTTAATCACTATAGCCTTGTAGTATAGTTTGACGTCTGGTAAATTGATACCTCCCATTTTGTTTTTATTGCCTAGGATTGCTTTTGCTATACGGGGTCTTCTCTGGTTCCATACGAAGTGTAAAATTATTTTTTCTATATCTGTGAAAAATGATGATGGTATTTTAATACGGATTGCATTGACTCTGTAGGTCACTTTTGGTAGTATAGACATTTTAACAATGTTGATTCTGCCGACCCATGAGTATGGTATGGTCTTCCACCTGTTTACATCCTCTGCTATTTCCTTCTTCAGTGTTTCATAGTTTTCCCTGTAGAGGTCTTTTACCTCCTTAGTTAAATATATTCCTAGGTACTTTATTTTCTTTGTTGCTATTTTGAAAAGAATTGAGTCTTTGATTTGGTTCTCACTTTGACTATTGTTGGCGTATATGAATGCCTCTGATTTCTGTGTATTGATTTTGTATCCCGAGACTTTACTGAATTCATTTATCAATTCAAGGAGTTTCTTGGTTGAATCCTTGGGGTTTTCTAGGTATAGTATCATGTCATCAGCAAAGAGTGAGAGTTTGATCTCTTCTGCTCCCATTTGGATGCCCTTAATTCCACTCTCTTGTCTGATTGCTATAGCAAAGGACTTCCAGCATTATGTTGAATAGAAGTGGAGATAGTGGGCAATCTTGCCTTGTTCTAGTTCTAAGTGGAAATGCTTTCAATTTTTGCCATTCAGTATAATGTTGGCTGTGGGTTTGTCATATATGGCTTGTATCATTTTTAGGTAAGCCCCATCTATGCCTATTTTGTTGAGCGTTCTTATCATAAAAGTGTGTTGAATTTTGTCAAATGCTTTTTCTGCGTCTATTGAGAGAGTCCTACCTGTATATCACAGCACTTTGCACTCGTGGTTATTTGCCTGAAACCGAGTCAGTCAGAAGATGGAGGGTGGAGAGAAGCAGGGGAGAAGCTCGTGGCTCCTAGGGTTTTCCAATTCTAAGACACCCTAGAGATGATCCAGGACAACTCTTGGTGTCACAGAAAAAGAGAATGAGTCCAGGGTGGACTCAGCAGCTCGCCTGAAGTCACAGAATTTTCTGGTAGCACGACAGCAGTTTGGACTTGGCTGTCCTTTTGCTCTGGACTTGGGCGGCAACAGGACACAGCAGGCCTGGAACTCCAAGAACAGAGACAGACAACCAAGACTCCAGTGAGGCTGACCGGGGTTAGGGGACAGTAGAATCAAGGATCAGGAGCAAAGGCTGGAAGTCCACAGACTGGGAAGACGGGGTGATTGACCAGAGATCTAGGCAGGGGGCAGAATGGCGTTTCATCCTGAGCCGTGATCTTCCGGGGCTGCTTACCTCCCTGCTGCCCACCACCAGAACTGCTTGTGGAGTGCGGCCAGGGTGTGAGCCAGAGGTGGCTGGGGATATGAGAACAAGAGCAGAGTGGACAGGAAGGGGTTAGGAGACAGTGCCCCGAACTTCGTGTCTCCTTGCCCATTTGGAAACTTCATTTACCAATTCAGAAACAAGGAATTCTGTACTTTCCAACAGTCATTATGGGAAAAATACCCAAGCAGCTGCCTAATAAAAGGAACTTTAAATGCCAATAGGTCTTTAGTTTGAATGGAAAGTTCTGGGAACCAAACTTCATTATCAAAATGGAATATTTAGGGTGAAGACAATTTGTGCTGCTTCCTAAAGTGCCCCATAAGGAGAGGCTGGGAATGAGAGAAGTTAGGCACCAAACCTCCTGCCCAGGGGAAGTTTAGAATAGAGAACATGTTATAGCAGCATCTTTCAGAAAATGACCCACGTCTGCCTGGAGATCACACATTCCATTGAACGGAAGGTCACGGTGTTGACAGAAACTCCTAAACATGTTTACTCTTGTGCCAAATAGAGAGTCTGTCCTTTGGAACTTCAACGTAGGCATTAAAGGAGTAATTAAAATCCATTCCATTACTCTCCTGCCCCTTATCTCTTTTTTTTTTTTTAATTCATCAAATTTTATACTTTCAAGAAGGAATTTTTCAAACTAAAGAACATATCTTTTTTATATTCTGTGCCATTACATTCCTATAGCTGGACATAACTAACGCAATAGATATTTATAGATACAGATATTAGACCTGAAGGAGCGCAAGTAAAATTTGTTATGTCAGACATAACTTACAGCTCAGAAGAACAGACCAGAAGTTTTAATGCCATCCTTAATGGTGTACTAATGAAGGCTTTCTGCATATAGAGTTGGCTAAATAATAAGCCATTAGACCATGAACAGAGATTTTGAATTTATATTTCCTTTTCATCTTCTTTCCATTAAGCCTTGATGGATAAAAAATTGTGTAGCAATCGACTGCAGCCTACACTGGACCATTTTGTCTAAAGTGATGATAATGGTGGTTGGACCCTAAAACTCTTTGGAGGTAATTTTCAAAGAAAGAGATCCTTCTTTCTTCATAAATCAGTTGTGTTTTATGAAAACATAAATGGTTCTTTTCCTGTTTTGAAATGTTGCTGCAAATTCTTTTTGTATCTGTGATGTATAATTTTTAAGCCCCAAAGAAATACTATAGTTTTAATCTAGATAAAATACAAATATAGTTGAATATAGCAGATTTTTGACTATCTTTTTAGTAGGGCAAGAATTTTCTAATTGGATAGATAGGTATGGTCCTCCTTAGGTGTAGGATAAAATTAAGTGCATATTGTGGTGATGATTAATTACATGCCCTGGTCTTCTAGATAGAATAGAATAATTTTAATATTAATGCTTTGAAACTATTAATTGGGCTTTCATAATTATACTCCACTAAGTAGTTTCATATGTCAGCAAGTTTTCAGCACTATTAACACCCTGACATATAGGCCATGGAGGCCTAGGCCTGATTTTTACTGAGTACATGGAAGATGTTATTCTACTTTATCTCCTTTCCAGTAGAGTAAAAGCTGACATATTCATCATGCTATCAACCAGAAAAATCTACTAATTTTAATTTTTTGCATTTTCAATTAGCCATAATAAATAATATTCACAATGACAAAGGCATTTTAAAGTACCTTATATTTCATCAAAAAGTAGTATAACACTTAGTTTGGGTAGAGTAAAAGTTATTATACAATATTATAAGCTTTTAACTGATTAGAAACTTGAACATAGGTTAACTTTGTCTACCACGCCCTGTCCCCAAGACAGAACCCCTCTTCTCCCAAAGCCTTGATGGCTTTGAGGGATAATCAGCCTGACCGGGAGCAAAAGAAGTCCATTAAAATCAACATAACAGCATGTTCTAGTGTCCTTTACAGAGGACCTCTGTACATTGTCCTCTGCAATATTACAGAGGAAGATGGGCCAGGGGGTGCAGGGCATGAGAAGGTGGGACTCAGACTTGGGCCAGAGTGTGGGGACAAAGCAGAGAAGAGCAGGAACTTTTGCAGAGAGGATAAAGCTAGAGGGGATGGGTGAGATTAAGAAAGAAAGGCATAAGAAAACATTATTTATAATAAAAAAGTAGATGCTATATATACAGAACCATTAAAGAAATTTAATGAGTAGTTTTATAAAACTCTTCCTACAAAGAAAACACAAGGACTAGAAGGTGAGTTCAAAATGGATACACTTATGCAAACTTTTTCAGGAAATATTGAAAAAACGGGACATACCTCAACTATTTTCAAAGGTCTAGGACCTAAGATAACCTTGATGCCAAAAATGAGACAAAGTTAATATACAAAAGAAAATTATAACCCAATCTCACTCATGGCTACAGACACAAAAATTCAAAACAAAATATTCACAAACTGAAGCCAACACTATATTTTTTTAAAAATAAAAGATCGACTATCATGGCTAAGTTGGATTTATTCCAGAAAGGCAAGGTTGATTCAACATTTTTTAAAAAGCCTATTAATATAAATCACCACATAATAGGTTAAAGGAAAAATATAGATGCAGAAAACATATTAAGATTCAATATTCATGATAATTACTTTTAGTTAACTGGGAATAAAAAAAAGAAGAAGAAAAAACCTCCTCGGTTTTCCCCAAGTCTGGGAACGACACATAGTATAATACAGACAGATGAGAAAATTGACCCTTGAAAGGTTAAATGACTTGCCCGAGGTCATGTATCAATTTCAATAGTAGAGCAAAGACTGGCCCACATCTTTATTCTCAACATTTTTCTGTAAAACCACGTTGGTGCCAAAATAATAGAGCTTTTCACAAAACAAGTTAGAATATTCGAGATTTCCCATTATACATAGCACATTTATTTGAATCTCAAACATTGCCTCTTTCCAAAATCCGTAAAATATCTTCTTCTTTGAGGTTCTTCCATTTGTTAAATCTTATCCTCAGCTGCTACTTCCAGTGTGCCTAGTTGCTAAGGGGAGAATTTGTGTCTAAACTCAAAACATTCTTCACACCATACCACATCACATTTTTCACATTTCACACCGCAATGTATCTAACAATACCAAGAAAGGGGCTGATTTTAAATAGCTTATAGATCCTCCTGTTTACTTACTTAACGGATGGACTCTTTTTCTACTTAGATGAAACTCATTTTTATTCAGAAAGAATTTTGTTCTCCATCAGTTTGTTACTGAGGCAAGAATTGCCAATAGAGCCATCTTTAACTTCTAAAAATGTCCAAGCACCACAGCAACATACGTGCAGGTATTATTGAACAAGCCAGCTCTTTTTCAAAGGTGCAATTTTGATTCTCCATTAAATAACTTTCTATTGAGTCTTGATAAGGTGTTCGACATTAACAAATATTTACTAAGCTTCTACTATGTGCCAGACACTACACTAGGTAAGAGCTAAATAGGCAATTTGCTGCCATGATACACAAATTAAAACATAACTAATTATCTCTGTACAGGAATTCTCTGAATTGGAAGAGAGGCAACACTTTCTAATTCTAATTATCTTGAAAACTGAAATTTTAAAGCCATTAGTAGAACACTAGCAGATTTTGTGCTCTTTTTTTTTTAACTTGTGATTGAGTTTAGAGATGTTGTTTCATTTTATTATAAAATGTGGAATAGATTAGTTGACCCCATTTGGATTCCATTTCAATATTACTACTTGTGAATATTTTTTCCATTTAAGAAAACTTTTTATTGTTGTATCTTATGCTTTATTTCCACATTAGGAAGATTTTAAATGCTTAAAATTGTTATTTCATTTTTACAACATACCATTTTAAATATAATGTATAAAAAGAACAAGCCTAATAAGATAGTTTTACATTTCCTGTATATTATTAATCATTTAAAGTGCAATTTCCATAATGTATCAACTTTAAAGTGTAAGCTATTAATATCAGCTCCAGAATATTCCCAGGTTGGTACATAGTAACCTTAAAAAAATTAAAGGCATTATATTTGAACAGATTAAAAACATGCGTACAAGTCAACAGCCCTCCCACCCACCATTCTTATAAAGACCTGGGCTGATAACTGCAATCTATACCCCTAGAGACTGTTCTTAATGAGCCACTGGGCTTCTAAAATCCAGGTACTCTGCTCACTGTTTCACTGAGATCTGCAGCTGCTTTGCCATTTTAGTGAGGTTATTTCTTAACTGCTATAGTTTGGGTATGATGTGTTTGGCCCCACCAAGTCTCATGTTGAAATATGATCCCCATTGTTGGATGGGGGCCTGGTGGGAGGTGTTTGGGTCATGGGGAGGATCAATCATGGATGGTTTAGTGCCGCACTCATGGTAAGCCAGTTCTATTAGATTCCAGGAGAATTGCTTGGAACCCCTTCCCCCTCTCTTGCATGCTCTCTAGCGGTGCGTATCTCTGCACATACCAGCTTCCCTTCATCTTCCGCCACGAGTGGAAGCAGCCTGAAGCCCGCACCAGAAGCAGATGCTGGCGCCATGCTTCTTGTACAATCTGCAGAACCGTGAACCAAATAAACCTCTTTTGTTTAAAAATTATCCAGCCTCGGGTATTCCTTTATAGCAACATAAAAATGGACTGGGACTCTAAGGATCCAGACAAAACATTTCTCCCCTGCATTGTTTTTTTGTTTTGTTTTGTTTTTACTGTTTATTCTTAATCATTATACTTCCATAGAAACACAAAAGCTAAATTATATTATAGAAGTTCAAATTCATTTAGAATCTTAAGAACTTTGCTTTTGCATACTTTACCTGCAATATAGTATGGAAAGGCAATAAGGTGTCGTCTAGGTGAAGCTCATGGATTCAGTTGCCAGCCTGTCATCTGGTTTGAATCCCAACTGTAGCACTGGCCAGCCATGTGCCCTGAAGTTACTCAAATTGCCAGCACCCTGGAATCCCTATGTGTAGAGCAAGGTTATGGATAGTATCCACCTCACAGACTGTTGAGAATATAAATGAGTAGATACAGTAAAGGGCTTGTAACAGTGCTGGGCATGGAGGAAACACTAGAAACATACTAATTATTATTTTAAGGTGGGCAGACTCCAGGATAACCCCAATCTTGGAATGAGTCAACTTCCCTGTTGAGAAAACAAATCAATATAGTTCCATTGCCCAAGGCCCTTTGTTTGGCTTAATACTGCACTTTGCTTTGTACATTCGACTTCAGATCCCAGCAGCAAAGCTGGCTCCTACGCTATCCCTTTCGTGACCTTCTTGTTATATGGTCTCATTCCCAGATCTTGCCCCAACTCCACTCACCAGTTAGAAGTGAAGAATGGCTGTTCCTTGAGGAGAAATGGGCCCTAAATGGGGAACTACCCATTTCTCTCATCCCCAATCCTCATTTCTCCAACTTGCAGGTTTACAAGATCCTTCAGAATGTCTTCTTGCTAAGGCAAGCCTCGCAGATGCCTCCTAGTACCTTCTCACTGTGTGGGTCAAAACACTGTATTGTCAAGTTTGCAGTACGAGACATGATCTTTCCCTAGTGTTGTTTGAGACAAGATCTTCCCTCAAGGTTTGTTGTTTCATCACTGTAGATAAATTTCAAGTGGAGAAATTCAGTAAACATGTACTCACTGTAGTAGTCATCTGATTTTTTAAAAAATGCTAAACATCTAGGCTCTCTTTCTCTGGAAAACTGTAACATCCCCACTCTTAACCCAGTTGTTGAGGTTAATCTGCCTCCACACCTGAGTTTCAGGGAGAAATCTGGTATAATCCAATGTATGTATTTTACCTCCTTGATCACCAGAAGTTGGTTCAGAGACTGGGATAAGTTTAAAATTGCTGAGGTCTACCATATGGAGCCTCAATCCAGAAGAAACAGCTAAGAAATTGATCTTGCTGATATAATTTAAGCTCCAAATCAAGGTAGGTCCACAAAAAACAAAGTTGGATTTTGATATGGTTTTATGTATTCATTTAAATGTAGAGATACCAAAAATAAAGCCAAATGTGACAGTTTGCATAGGAAAATTGGACAATTTCCTCACTGTACTCCCACTGTTAAAATACTCCCTTTAGTTAAGCCTATGCTGAAATAGGATAAACCTATTGCTGGTTGCACATATTCCAATCACCAGGGCAGTTTATTAGCCTTTTATTTCTGTAGAAGTAATACCAATCAGTGATTCCTAAAAGCTGGTCTGCACACTGGTATGTATCAGGGACATTTCCACTAGTCCACAGCATTCTTTTCAGATAAGTTCTACTGCTATATGATGGTAAGCAAAGCCATGAGCCAAGTCCCAGGCATAAGTGGTGTTGGGGCTCAGAACATGATGCTCCAAAGTATGGTGCCTTGGCATGCTGAGTACTTAAAGGAGATTGGAAGACCTCAGAAATAGCTTCAGAAGCAAAGTATCTCTCTGCCTTCCTGTCTCCTGCCCTTCCTTCTCCCCTAAAATAAGTCATAGAAACCAGAACCCCTCTCTCCCAAAGCAAGCCATAAAACGTAGAAATATTACTATAACCTGCCCCTGCCTTTCTATGTAGGAGCTGACCATAAAGAAATTCTCTGACCTGCCTTGTCTGATAGGTCATAAGACCCTTGTTCTAGAGGGGTCTTGTTCCATACCTGGGAGGAAGGAAAGCTACAGAGAGGCCAAGACTCTGAACAGACAAGCCTTGTTGGGCTTCCCTCTTCAGTCTATTTCCATTCTTTGTCCAATCACAATCCTACACAGCTGTCCATTCTTCATCAAACCTAAGCATAAAAACACAAGATAATTTCCCCTGCGTCTTTGGGTCTTCATTTCTAAAGGCTCCTATGTCATATAAAACTTTAATTAATCTGTTATACTTTTCTCTTTTTAACCTGTCTCTTGTTATAGAAGTGTCAGCCATGACCCTTATGATGGGTAAGGAAAGGCATCACACTTTTCTGCCCCTACAGTGGCAACTGTGAGAGGGTGCTCTGAAACTTCCTTTACTCTCACTAACGAGGCAACTGTTCTGCTTTTCTCCCAGACTATTCAGGAAGAAGGCAGGAGAAGCAACTGGAGGCATGGAGGCCATTGTTCTGTGGCTTTTACGTATGCCCAAGATATCTTACAACGGTATTATGTGGCTTCCACCATAGCTACCACACTTAAATACAATAAAATTTATAAGGAAAGAATGGTGACAAAACAAAACCCTAGAACGAGTTGACATTTGAGTTCTAGTATGTGGCAAATAGACTCCCAAGATGACAAACATATATCTAGACAATTAAATGATATAAATATTACAAAATGGACACTGGTTATAAATTTCTACATTTGGATTTTGAAAAATCCATCCTTTTCCAGACATCTGAGTAAAATACTTCCTTCTATTGTAAAGGACTGTCCTTTATTCTAACTATAGCTCCCTCTTGGTGTAAGATGAAAACACTCTTTCTTTTCTGACATCAGGATGATAGTAAAATAGTAGTATTTATTTTGCCAAGTACATTTAAAAATTCGCCAACCTTAGGTTGGACTACGCTCTTAATCTGAGTTCATGACATTCAAAAGCTTAAAGACCACTGAGACTTAGTGTAGGTTGAACAAATTTCATTTCCATTGCTAGCCATAAACTACCCATGCCTGACATTTAAACAAAAAAACTATATGTAACATACTAGTTATCTCTCATTTTTAAAAGAATACATTTTACTTTATAAATTTTTGCCTAAGATTTTAATTAAAATATAGTAGATCCCCTTATCTGTGGGGGATATGTTCCAAGACCCCCACTGGATGCCTGAAACCATGGATAGTGCCAAACCCTACATGGACTATGTTTTTTCCTACACATACATACCTATGGCAAAGTTTAATTTATAAATTAGGCACAATAAGAGATTAACAACAATACTAACAGAACAATTATAACAATATGCTGTAATAACAGTGATGTGAATGTGGGTCTCTCTTTCTCTCTCAAAATACACCATTGCACTATACTCATTAATTTAATCTTTTTGGACTGCTTGAGCACAGGTAAATGAAATTGCAGGAAGCAAAACTGCAGATAATGGGGGGGGGGATACTGTGACTTAAGTAAATACACCACACAGAGATGTCACAAAAATACCAAAGAATTATAGGTAGACAACAGATGGTGAGAACTCTTTTAATAAGAAATACACAGCAGAAAAAAAAAACCAAAAACCATTTTTATACAGTATTTACACATTAATTATGAACCATAGCAGTAAAAGCTTTCCGGACATTGGCAAGAAAAGCTGAAAAATTGTTGGTCTTCCTTACATTCTCTTGAAATTCTGCTAGGCATTCAAGGTGTGGAGCACTATCTGACACTAGAAAAAAAAAATCAAAGATAATCTGAATGAGATTTTTCTTGTGGCAGATAAGTATTGCTAATTTAGACACTCTCATCTGATTTGAATGTCAATTCCATTTTAATGAAATGCTTTGAGCATGAAATGATATACTTGATTTTCATATTCTAACTATCTTTTGGACCTTTCCTTTCTTTAATCTCTAAATATTCAAATCTTAAGTGCTATAATCTTGCTTTAAATTTAAACAGATGGTATTCAAGGACTGAAGAGCTTAGTAATGCAGAATGCCATTTCCCATCCTCTTAAACCTATACATTTTCTTTTAACTAAACTGTTTTAACAGTTTGTTTTAACTGTTAAGTCATTTTTCTCTGCAAAACTTTGGCCTGACTTCTGGTTTCTGGCCACTGGATAAAAAAAGAACTTTCAATGCCAATCCTAATAGCTTACAAGTATGGAAAGAAATATCTAAAGTTTTATAAGTGAAATGAAAGACATTAGAAAATGTGGTTGCTATTCCAAGACTGGTATCTACAGGGCCTACTAATCAAATGAGGCTCAAAAAAATCACAAATAACAATACAGCCCTCTATGTAGCTGTACCAGCTAGTATACTAGGAGCAAGTCTCCAGTGAGAGTGGTCAAAGGAAAAGAACGATCCAGTTTTCTCTGCCATCAGTTTTGTCCTTTGTACAAAGGAAAGAAATCCAACAATCTCAGATTTCCAGCTCTTTGGTACAGACTGCTTAGGAAGTAAGGTCCATGTCTATAGCAGACAAAGAACAGCAAAGAGCATTTGGTTCAAAATTTATCCTGTAGATTATATTTTAACATACTACCATATAGTATCAGACTATGTAGTAATAGAGGATATCCAATTCAGAGAAAATTGAAAAGCTAGGTATGAGGTTTTATGGGCTTGCTTTTTAAATTCTAGCACTCATTAGACTGGAAGATATTTACCTAAAAAGAAAAAACCCAGACATTTATATATGAATTAGATTTAGATTTGCAAAATATAAATTCTATAAGAATAGGAATTGAGTCACCAGGGCACAGTAGAACACCAACTCAGGAGTTCACCTGAGTGTCAGCTATAAATGCTTTTAGATGATACATAGGTGTGTAATGAGCTGAGAACCGTTTTTATGAATTCCAATAAATTAAGGATTACTTATACAGGGGCATTAGAATAAAAAAGATAAATATATTTCTACTCTCTTCTTGTTCGTACTATTATCAATCATACACATTCTTCATAAATCAAAGTCTTGTGGCCTACCATAGAATCGTAACTAACCTATATTATCAATGTGTGAGATTTTCAGAGTGAGACAGATTTTGGGGAAAATAAATTATTAAGTTCTGGTGATTTTACATTTGATTTGAAAATCACCTACTTGAATAAATTATATATGATTATATATTCATATTTAGGCAGACATATCCTTTGAAGCTTTAGCTTTTTTTAAAGTTCTCTAAAAGGACAATTCATATTTGCATATGAAATGAAGTGATCTTTGGGTTCTTTAGACGTTTCAGCCACTGTGGCCCTGTGCCACCCTGAAGAAATGTTACTTATTAAGACTCCTAGATAATATCCATAAATCAAAACCATATTCACATCCTTTAGAAGACTATATCCCAAGAAGCATGACTGGAAAAGGAAGTAACAGCTTGTGGGAATGTTACTTTCTTTCATACTATTTTATATCCTGATTCAAATAACATTTTGGGACACTAATCTTAAACACTAGTTAAGAGATACTAGTACATACCTTCGTACTCCCTTGCTTCATTTAGATGCAGGGAAAACATAAATGGGTTCTCAGGATGTTTAGGATCAATATTAGTGAATATAAACTGCAACTTATCACCTGATAAAAAGAGATTAAATTACTTAGTATGAGAATATTTTAGTATGCCAAAGCTTTCAATGGAGATAAGCTTTTTTACCATCTTTTATCAGTATCTGTGCTGCTAAGTATATATGGTCACTAAACCAACATCTCCAAATGTCGATGTTACAAATTAGTTTCAAAATATACTGTAGTTTAAATATCACAACAAAAACATGGCCAACAAAAGAAAAAATAGATAAATTGGGCTTCATTAAAATTAAAGAACTTTTGCTTTTAACGAACCTTTGTTCTTTAAAAACATTATGAAGAGAAGGAAAAGACAACCTACAGAATTGAAGAAAATATTTGCAAACCATTTATCTCATAAGAATTGAATACAGAGAATATATTTAAAAACTCCTACAAATGAAAAGAAAAAAACCCACTCAATTCAATAATGGGCAAAGGACTTCGATGAACTCTTACTCCAAAGCATACATGTCCAATAAGCACATGAAAAGATGCTCAACATCATTAGTCATTAGGGAAATGCAAATCAAACCTACAATGAGATACCATTTCACACTCAGTAGGATGGCAATAAAATAAACAAACAGAAAATAACAGTGTTGGTGAGGATGTAGAGAAATTGGAACCCTAGCACATTGCTGGTGAGAATGTAATATGGTGCAGCCACTGTAGTAAACAATTTAGCAGATCCTCGGAAAGTTTAAATATAGAATTACACTATGACTCAGTAATGCCAATCCTAGGCATATGGTCAGAAGAATTGAAAATAGAGATTCAAACAGATAACTGAACGCCAATGCTCGCAGCAGCATTATTCACAGTAACCAAAAAGTAAAAATAACCCAGTGTCCACGAACAGATAACAAATAAAATGTAATATATATATACATACACACACAATGGAATACTGTTCAGTCATAAAATGAAATGAAGTTCTGATATAGGCTACAGCATGGATGAACCTTGAAAATATAATGCTAAGTGAAATAAACCAGACACAAAAAAATAAATTATTATGTGATTCCACTTATATGAAAATATCTAGAATAGATAAATTCATGGAGACTGAAAGTAGTTTAGAGGTTACCAGGGAATGAGGGAGGGAGGAATGGGTACTTAGAACTTAACAGGCACAGAGTTTCTGTTTGGGGTGATGAAAAATTTTTGAAATAGTGGTTGGTGATGGTTGAACAATACTGTGGATATACTTAATGTCAATGAATTATACACTTAACAATGGTTAAAATGGCAAATTTTATGTTATATATAATTTACCACAATAAAAAAATGTATTGTCAAACAAATTTAATTTGACATTTTCCTATAGTTACCTGAACTTAAAGCCTATTTTCCAAACACCTGCGAATGCTCCCAAAGGAGTAAATGCTTTGCAGAAATTCAAAACAGCAGCCACAAAGTATAAATTCACATGCATTTTAGCTTTTCTCTACAGCATAACAAAAATATCATTAAAAATTGTTTTAATTATAAAAAGGAATCTTCAGAAACTTTGAAAAAATTTGTCTTGCAATCAATTTCAAAATGAAATAATTATGTCAGCATGCCAGGCTGTTTTTTTGTTTTCCGGGGTTTTTTCTGAGACAGAGTCTTGTTATGTTGCCCAGGCTAGAGTGCAGTGGTGTCATCACAGCTTACCGTAATCTCAAACTCCTGGGCTCAAGTGATCTTCCTGAGTAGCTGGGACTACACCTGCATGGTACCATGCCCAGTTGATTTTTCTAATTTTTGTAGCAACCAGGTCTTGCCCTGTTGCTCAGGCTGGTCTCAAACTCTTGGCCTCAAGCGATCCTCCTGCCTCAGCCTCCCAAGGTGCTTGGATTATAGGTGTGAGCCACCACACCTGGCCAGTATACCAGGTTTTTAAACTACTAATAGCAATGAGAGGGAT
>CAUYPO010004286.1:0-10797 GCA_963574435.1 Cheirogaleus major | reverse complement strand
ATTTTATGTACCATAAGATTCACCCATTTAAAGTGTACAATGTAGTGGCTTTAAATATATTTATAGAGTGTATGATTATCACCACAATCTAATTTTATAGAACATTTTCATCATGGCCCCCCAAAACACAATACCCATTAACAGTCATTCCCCATTCACCCCCATCCCCCCCTCCTCTAGCCCTAGGCAACTCCTAATCTACTTTCTGTCTTTATAGAGTTGCCTTTTCTGGATATTTACTATAAATGGATAGTATAATATACACTCTGAGGCCTGTTGTGTCTGGTTTCTGTCACTGAACATGAAATGTTCATGTATGTTATAGCAGGTATCGGTACTAGCAAGCCCCGTTACTATCTCACAGACCCTTAGGGACTAATTCTGCTGCCATGTACATTCGAAGGGTTCCACATGCTGCCATCAGTAGCTGAGCTCGTCACAACACCAGTTCTCTTCTGGTGACAGTACCCACCCCCACATACACATAGAGTCGCTACACTAAATATTCTCTAAGGAACCTTCCAGTTCTGAAATCTTAATTTCCTCTTTTATCCTCATAGAGCGGTGAGGGACACTTTCAATAACGAGATCAAAACCATGAAGAAATTTGATTCTCCCCACATCCTGCGTATATATGGGATTTGCATTGATGAAACAGGTAAGAGGTGCTCCTGGGGTTGATAAAGCTTTCGATGACCTGGAATATAACCTTCTGTGTTAAAAAATGTGTTGTATTTTTTTAAGGACAACAGAAAGAGTGGAATCGACACAGCGTGATTACTATCAATGTTAATTTTCTTTGCATCCCAAGATGCATGTTCCCATCTTCTTTCAAGAGAGCGGGGCTGAAGCCTGAGGGTTGGTTTGCACTAATGTGGCCACTTCCCCTTTCAGTCCACTGGGAACCAAAGGGATGTGTGTTCAGATGCCAGCCAGGGTGTGGGGTGCATTGTGTTGCTATTTAATATAAAACATTATAAAGCTGCCTGACCCAAATGAGGAAGACATCCTTGGTCATCATTAGCGTAGACCAAATGTAAAAACAAAATTCAAGTTGCCCCTTTACCAAGATCCTCATTTGTCATTTTCTTTATTTTTTATTTTTTAATGTGGCTGCATGTTCTCTCATAGCATGACCTCTCCTGCTGGTCATGTTTTGCTGCTCTTGCCTAGAGAGAGGACAGAGCAACTCCCATCTTATCCCCTCTGGAAATTTCTCTACAGTCTCAGGCCAACCTGATTTCAGAGCATAGAATCCCAGACTACAGGCAAACTTTCAGTGGCCTGTGTTCTCCTAGGCTGGGGCAGAGGTGGCTGACTCACTCACTGGGCATCGGTTTTACATCTCAGGCCCAGGAACCGAGACTCGAGTTCTTGTCTGAGTCCCCCTGACTACCCCTGCCGTCTGTGCACCATTCATTTTTTTCACGCGTCTGTACTAAACTCCTTGTGAGCATCGTATGAACACAATAAACACATTTCCTGCCCTCTTTGGGCTTACGCTTGAGTGAGGAGGATATTACTCAAATAACTACTCAAACAAATGTAGAATCGCAACATGCCAAATACCATGAGCAAGACTGGGAGTTCTAGGAGTGTTTGACCTTCTCAAGGAGATCAGGGAGCAAACTATGTGGCATGGGGCTGGAGGGTCAGGGGAGAAAAGGGACTCACAGCAGAGCCAAGTCTATCTCTGCGCAGAGACGGGGATAGGCAGGCTGCGGACAGAAGGAGCTCTGAGTGGGGTTGGGTCTTCATGGCGTCTGGCTCCTTTCCTTCAGTGACTCCACCTCAATTCTCCATCATCATGGACTACTGTGAACTTGGGACCCTGAGGGAACTGTTGGATAAAGAAAAGGACCTCTCTCTCAGTGAGCGCGTCAAGCTAGGCCGGGGGGCCGCCGCGGGCTTGTACAGGTACCAGATGGGGTGAAGGGAGCCAAGAAGGGCTGGGTGAATCTGTCTACACTATTGATAATCCCAAAGTTGATGAGAGCACATGCCAGAAGCCCCTGACAGCCTCCCTCCATACATTGTTTTACTATTTACTCTGATTATACACAGGAGAGGGGAAGGAGGCTAAGCCGGCAAGCAAGAGCCTACAGAATTAAAGGCTGAATTTAATGTCCATGCCATTCTTGTAGAGTTGGACAGGCCCTAATCTTACAGTTGCCAGATTTAACAAATAAAATATAATATACCCAGTTAAATTTGAATATTAGATAATTAATGAATAATTTTTAATATAAATCTATCCTAAATTTTCCATAGGACATACACTAAATTTCAGATATACAAAATTTCAGATAAGCAATTTTTTTTTTTTTAGTGTAACTATATCCCATGCAATTTGGGGGCATACTTATACTAAAAAAATTATTCATTGCTTATCTGAAACTCACATGTAACCGAGTATCCTGTATTTTACTTGGCAGCTTTACCCACTCTCAGGCAGAATCTGTGGTTCCATTAGCTCAAGGGAAGCTAACCACTTACAGGGTTTTCACCATAGCCACAAAGCCACCAGTATTATTTACTATAATTTTTCTTTGAATTGACTCACTTTTAAAAACCTAAAGAAAGTTTTTAAAGGCTCATGCCTATACTCCTAACACTCTGGGAGGCCAAGGGAGGAGGATTGCTTGAGGTCAGGAGTTTGAGACCAGCCTGAGCAAGAGTGAGACCGCATCTTTACCAAAAATAGAAAAAAAATTAGCTGGGTATGGTGATGTATGCCTGTAGTCCCAGCTGCTTGGGAGGCTGAGGCAGGAGGATTGCTTGAGCCCAGGAGTTTGAGGTTGCAGTGAGCTATGATGACGCCACTGGAGACAGGAGACAGATTTTAGTGATCTTCCTGTGCTAGGATTACAGGTGTGAGCCACCTCACCCGGCCCATATTCTGTTTTTACAGGAAGTGTCCTAAGCATGGTCTAGACATCCAGCCGTGCCTCTGAGCATTTTGGTCTGCCCAGCACTTCCCAGGCAAAGACCACAGTGGCACCTTCATCCTTCTCTAGCTAAGGTGGCTCCTAGTGCCAGATTGCACACACTCCACAAGGGCCGTCACAACCACTTGTACAATGCATCTTAGCTCTGCTACATACTCCCAGCGTGCAATTGTCAAACCTTGCCTCTGCATCCCACTTTTCCCGGCTGTCCATGGGTAGCTACCTGTGAGGAAGGCATGGGACTGACCAGCCTCATTATCCCAGTGATGACTGTCAAGCCTCCCAGGAAAGTCTGTGCATAGGTCATTAATGCTCCCCACCTTTGGTCACGTCAGGCTACACCATTCGGAAAATCCTACACTCCATAGAAAAATCAGCAGCTCGAGCTTCCTGGTAAGCGCAGGCTACGTCGTAAAGGTGAGTGCATTTCAAGGGGCTCTTCAGGTCAAACCTGTATGATTGGTGCTGGGAGAGGGACACAAGTGTCTCAGTAAGGCTGTGCCTGCTTGTTTCTCGCCTCGATTTTAGAACTGAGCTCAACTCTTCCCCTGCCTGTACAGCTTTCTGTGTGCCTACTGCAAGACAGACCCAATCCTTGCCTCCTGTTCTGATGCCTGCCTTCCCTCACCACCCCCATAGCAGGGATGGACTAAGAGTCATTTCCCCTTACATGCCCGGACACCATTCCTGTGTCCCTAGAACACCCGCCAGGGGATCTTCTTAAGTCTGAGTAGGGATTCAGACTCACAGGACTGCCATAGGCCACACTTGGCATTCAGAGTCACTTAGAAAGGTACTCAGCAGAAAACACAGATGCCAGCCGCACCAAAGCCTTCTCTCCAGTGGGAGTCCCCACAATCATCCAGGAGATACTCTCTTTGTCCCCACCCCAGGTGCTAGAGAAAGAGGCTCCCATCAGCTGGGTGGGCCATCCGGGCTTAGAAGCCCCATGACCTGCAGGAGTCAATGTCGCTTGCAACAACTCTGCAGGCACGCCTTCCAGTGTTCCTGCAAGGGACGTGTCAGTTGCCGATTGTAAGAGTTGCCACAAAGCCCAGCATCCCTATCAGCTATTTACTGTGTCGTCCCCTTACCCACCCCGCCCCCATCCAGAAGCAATTCCCCAATCAGCAGTCATTTTTATCATCAGCAATGTTACTAAGGAGCATAGGTGACAGTATACCTTTATCAGGTTTCCAGGGGAACAGAGCTAAAAAAGTTAACTGGAAATCAGATTTTCATGCAGAAGAGGAAAGGGTTTTGTGAACTTGACATCCACAATTGTCGAATGCTAAAAACAAAGAATGTTTTCTTTGTCATGCATAGATGGTTTCATTTCTTCTGGTCTTATGAGTGTCAGGGACAGCCCTCAATGAACAGAAGACAGGTCTTTTTAGCCTCAGATGATTTCCCTCCCAATGGTGCTGTAAGTACTCCCAAAGCACTGTGTCTACACTGCTTTCACGACCGTCATCCTGCCTGACTGTAATGTGTGGTATGCCATCGTTCATCCCTGGTATTTACTGTGGTTCCACGTGTCAGAGAATGTCGGTGCTCGGGAAACGTGAGTGAATGAATGAATGAAAGGGGGATAAGCCACCTCAGCGTCTTATCCTTTTCCTGACCTTGCCCCTACATTTGGGTACCTGGCTGAGTTTGGAGCTGGCAGCCTTCTGCACGCTGACGGTGCCAATGGCACATGTGCATGGAGCCAAAACATGCACTCTTGCTGGCTGTGCTCCAGCTTCTTTAAGAACATCATGTGGCCTTGCAGGGTCAGCAGGGATAACTCACTGCTTGTCGTGTAAAATCCAGAGGAACAGGCTGACCACGCTCTAGGGTCAAATAGAACAGAGGAGATACCTCCATGTCATTTTTTCATCTGCTTCTAGGAGAAAGCAAGTCATGTGGTGGCTCTTTGCACCCCTTTCCACTGTCACTGAGTGGAGTTCAGTCCTCAACTGAGAAACCCCTGTGTCTAACACAGTAACACTAGCAACCATTGCAACCTACCAAGTCTTGCAGGTGCTTAATAACCATTATCTCAAGTGAGCCTCACTGCCATCGCCCCATTTTATAGAGAAGAAATCTCCCTTTGTGTTTCTCTTGGTCACTGCACTATGATAAGTTGAACCCATAATGTTAACCAATAGAGTAGCCACACAGATGGAAGACAGTATTGGAAACAAATGTCAGTTCCCTGGCAATTGTGTGTAGCACTAACCCCCCACCCTCCACCCCCAAGATCTTGCTATTTCTTTCTGTCTCTAAGTCACCTCTCTATCCAGCTTGCAGGATTTGAGTTGAGCAAAACACGGACTTCTATCAGTCGGGAAACTAGGAGAAAAAAGGCGGAGAGAGTCATTTCAGCAGCGTATTACTCGCCTCAGAGGCTGGAAAATGTGTTCCATAGTTATGACATGAAAGCTGAAATATACAGGTATGTTCATATTCTCATGCAGATTCTAACTCAGATGAGTAGGACAGAGAAGCCTAAGTCAAACTCCCCCTCCAAGGACCATCTCAACTCTGTTGAACAAATTTGGGTGGGAATCAGAAAATTCACTGAGTTTTCTGGAAATGGCTAGAGGAGCATGGGAAAAGGGAAACTTGTTATGGTTGGTCAGTTTCTTGGTTTTCTTTTAGCTTTGGAATCGTCCTGTGGGAAATCGTCACTGGCAAGATCCCGTTTGAAGGTGAAGAATGGGAAGGCTGGCTCTGCTGCTGCTGGGTTTGGGTCCCCTTCCAATAAACTAGAAATTCCCCATCAGTGCTGTCCTAGGCATTTAGCTCTCCAATATGGGAACTGCTGGGCTGGTCAGTGGAATCATTAGAAGCTCTTGTCATTTCCATACTCAAAGTCCCTGCTTCTGATGCCAGCCATCAGCATCCAGAGAGATGTGCAAGTCCCAGAGCAATTTTTTAAGGATAACATCCTGTCATTTCCATGCTAGGCTGTGCTTCTGAGACGATCCGCCAGTTGGTGGTTGAGAACCGGCAGCTGGAGCCACTGGATGAAAATTGCCTTAAAGGACTGCAGAAGATCATTGATGAGTGCCGGGCCTATGAGCCCTCCGCGCGGCCCTCCATGTCTGGTAGGGTTCCTTCTGGTGTAAACAGCGTGTGCCGCACACTTATTTCACATTAGTGAAATATCTCCTTTTCACAAGCTCCAAGGCAATAGTTTACACCAAATGTGAATCTACCCTTCAGAAGACATTTGGCAATGTCTGAAGACATTTTTGATTGTCACAAATATTAGAAGATAGAATGAGGCATACTATTGGCATTTAGTGGATAAAGGACAGGGATGGTACTCAGCATCCTGATGGTACGATGCACAGGACAGTCCTTCACAACAAAGAATTATCCCGCCCAGATGTTGATAATGCAGGGTTTTAGATACTCTGCCCTAACGGCATTGTTTAATCTGTAGTGCTTTGGAAAGGTAGATTATTTTTCTCTAGCCTATTTCCTTCCTTTCTTTTTGTCTGTATCTATCTTTCTTTCTTTTTCTTAATTTTTTTTTGAGACAGAGTCTCACTCTGTTGCCTGGGCTAGAGTGCTGTGGTGTCAGCCTCGCTCACAGCAACCTCCAACTCCTGGGCTCAGGCGATCCTCCTGCCTCAGCCTCCCAAGTAGTTGGGACTACAGGCATGCACCACCATGCCCGGCTAATTTTTTCTATATAATTTTAGTTGTCCAGCTAATTTCTTTCTAATTTTAGTAGAGATGGGGTCTCGCTCTTGCTCAAGCTGGTCGCAAACTCCTGAGCTCAAACTATCCGCCCGCCTCGGCGTCCCAGAGTGCTAGGATTACAGGCATGAGCCACCATGCCCGGCCTTAATTATTTATTTATTTATTTTTTTGCCATAAGAAAATTCAGAACAGTTTTTTTTTTTTTAAGAGATGGGGTCTTGCTATGTTGTCCAGGTTGGAGCACACTGCAGCCTCAAACTCCTGGGCTTAAGCAATCCTTTTGCTTCAGCCTCTCAAGTAGCCGGGATGACAGGCATGCACCACAGCACCAGGCTCTATCTTTCTTTCATTTTGCCTTCCTATCTTTCTTTTTCCTTCCGTCCCTCCCTCCCTGTCTGCCTTCCTTCCTTCCTTCCTTTTTTCAGCAGCCTTGGATCATTTCCTTGACTCAGACTCTTATCTCACCATGTCATCAGCTGCTTCTCTATAGCTTCCTTACAGTGTCTCCCTCCCTGGGAGGAGAGTCCCTGTCCTACTCTAGCTGTAAATCTCCCAGACTTTCCACAAAGCCCAAACAAAAGAGAGAGGAGTTCACATGCAGCATCCCTGGATTGGGGAAGTGTTTCCACTAAAGTTGCTGCAAAGTTCAAAGACACAAAATGATTTTTTCTTATCTTTATCATGATAGGGGTCATACTACAGCAGTGTATAAAATATATATGTTCAGTTAAAATATCAAAGTAAAAGACTATCACAAAGCCACACTTCATTAAGAAATAGAACATTGCCACTTGCTCAGAGCTTCCTGAAGAATTGGCCTTTGGGGTAGATGAGAAACTGACAATGCTTTATATAGTGCCTTTCTCTCCTTCAAACCCTTTTGTCTCCTTCCTCCCTCTTCTAGGCTCATTTACACCTCAGGGTCCTCTTGGTTTTAGAGAACCTAATATACCAGAGACTAATTCACACTAAGATATAAGTTTGTCCCTCCTATGATGTTTTAAAAGTAAATCAAGTAAAATAACTTCACATCACAAAGACATATGTGTAGATGGTAGTTTAGGCACTAGCCAGACCAGGGGAAATGCACTTTGTGCCCTATTGTGTAGTGCAGAAACACCTTTATGTTTCTAGCTTGGCTCTCAGCTCCCTGCGCTTATCTAAATTTCTGTTCATTCATCCACAGAAATCGTAGGCAAACTGTCTGCCATTACTGTGTAGCATATCAAAACCTGAACCAAAGAGTCCTTGGACAAGAAGCTGGGAGAGGCATGCACCAGACATCTCTCTCGTATCCTTTGACATCAAGTTATCTATGGTTGCTGGAGGGCAGCACTTCTCGCTTACAATTTCTGTCATAGAGGATGCATCCTACTCCAAACGTTATTTTAAAAAATATACTTCTGATAGTAATTTTGATAGATGGTTTGCAAAAATGTATCTCTGTGTCCATACCTCTTGGCAATGTAACTTTACAGCTCCTTACATCAAGAAGTGGAGTCTATTTCCCCACGATTTGAATCTGGGCTGGCATTGTGACTTGAATTGGTCAATAGAATGTGGAAGAAGCGATGGTGTGCCATTTCCAAGCCTAAAGGGCTTAAAGAGGCCTTATAAATGTCTGCTCTCTTTCTTGGAGCCCTACCCAGCCATGAACAAGTTGGACTAGAATGCTGGAGGACGAGAGACCACATGGAACAAACAGAAACGAGCTTTCCTAGCTGAGGTCACACTAGACCACCCAACCTGCCAGCTGACCTGGTTACATGAGTGATCCCAGTCAAGACCAGAAGAACCCCCCAGCTGAGCCCAGCCCAAATTGCCCATTCATAAAATCATGAACTAAATAAATTGTTGTTGTAAACCACTAAGTTGTAGAGTGATTTGATACACAATAGTAGTAACTGAGCGAACACTATTCAGTCTTTCTTCTTGCTCATTGAATTAAATACAAACTCTCTACTAGGATACTCATAGCTTTATGTCTCTGACTCCAACCTGACTTTCCATGTAAGGTCCCAGAGTTCTCCTATCAGAGATTGCAAACTCTAATGTCTATAGGGCCTAGGAGGGAACCTAAATGAGTGAGTTGAGCCTGAAGGAGACTTCAGTAAGCAGATAACCCCTAAGAAGAATAGCCTCTGCTCAGCTGTTTTGTTTTATTTTCTCGTGTAGAATGGGATCCCAGTGTTTCCAGAGATTTCCATTTTGTCAAAAGAAGCTAGAAATTTGGATTTTTCTTTGAGTTTTCCCTATTTATTTATTCATTCATTCATTCATTCATTTATGACAGGGTCTTGAGACATTGCCCAAGCTGGTTTTCAACTTCTGGGCTCGAGTCTTCCTATCACCTCAGCCTCCTGAGTAGCCAGGATTACAGGTGTGCCATTGTGCCCAGCTCCCTCGTTTTAAAGGTTGGCATCTCATCAACAATTGTTTTAATGCTGATAAGACAAATAAAATATGTTAGTATAGGAGCTGCCAGATTTTAATCCCTGCCAGACTTAAACACATGTTTCTGGCATGTGGCCCATTAGTTCTAAATTGTTTATACATTTGCTCATAGTGTTTGCTTTGCCTAGGATATACTAACTCATACCTCTACAGATTGCATTTTTTTTCCCCCAAAACTCTTCTCAAATTATTCAACAGCAAATGTGCTAGGTGGTGTTCTACTCACTGAGGAGACAGCAATAAACAAACTATGTTTGGACCTTATATTCTAGTAATCATCTCTGATGAATAACATGATGGCTGATTTCTATTTATCTTTTTCTTATCCTTGATTTTTTTAAACCTAGAACATATTTTTTTGTGAATAAAAAAATGCAGAATATACATTGACAGATTGAACATTTGACAATTCTTTTCTAGAGTTTACTGTTATTACTATGTTCATATTTAAAATCACTTGTTCTCTTTACTGTATAAGTTACAATGAAAATTCTCCCCTGCAGAGGAAACCTTCACACTCTGGCAGACCCGCAGATAGAAGTGGATTTACTGTGAAACTAATAAAGTTTAATCTTCAGGCCCTCTCGCTTGCGCAGGATGCCTTTCAGGGGCCCTGTACCTAATTTTTTCCCAGTACTTATTTATGACAATTTTCAAATACACAGAAAAGTCAGTAAAATTGTACTCTGAACAACCATATACCCACCACCTAAATTCTACAACTAAGAATTTACTATATTTGTTTTATCACATACCTATCTATCTATGCCTCTTTCTATCCATTAATTCATCCTAATTTTTTACACATTTAAAATAAAATTACAAACATCAGTACACTTCATCCCTGAACACTTCAGCATTTAAACCATTAACTGGAGTCAATTTCTGTATGGGGTTAATTTTCAAGGGGAGTGGAGAGGTAAATTTTCCATGTTGTAAAAAGCACAAATCTTATACCATTTGATGAGTTTTAACAAATGCATGCATGTGTGTAATCCAAATCCTTATGAAGATAATGAACATTGTCATCATACCAGAAAGTTCTGTTATGCCCAATTAATCTTTCCCCTCCTTTACAATGCTGATTTTTAGCGTCTTTTTAAGGTATAATTGATACATTGTAAACTATAACTATTTAAAGTGTGTGATTTGGTAAGTTTTGATATATGCATACACCCATGAAACCATAACCACAATCAAGATAATGAACATATCCATCAACCCCCAAATTTCCTCAGGCCCATTTATAATCATTCTCTTCCTCTTACTCCTCCCTCTAAGCAGTGACCTGCTTTTTTTTTTCTTTTCTTTTTTAATAACCATGGCCTGACGATGACCTGCTTTCTGTCTCTAGAGATTAACTTGCATTTTAAAGTTTTATACAAATGAATTCATATGGTGTGTAAAACATTTGCCACCTTTCACTCAGTATATAATTGTTTTGAGATTCATCCATGTAATTGCATATATTCATAATTTATTCATTTTTAATGTTGAAAAGCATTCCAATATATGGATTTAATATAATTTATCCATTCACCTCTTTTTTTTTTTTTTTTTTGAGACAGAGTCTCACTCTGTTGCCGGGGCTTAGAGTGAGTGCCGTGGCATCAGCCTCGCTCACAGCAACCTCAAACTCCTGGGCTCGAGCAATCCTCCTGCCTCAGCCTCCCGAGTAGCTGGGACTACAGGCATG
>CAUYPO010004284.1:0-12424 GCA_963574435.1 Cheirogaleus major | reverse complement strand
TATTTTTTGTGTGTCAAAATTTAAAATAGATTTATTTTAAAACTATTTTTGAAAATTCAAAAACAATTTCAAACAAAATTTAAATGGTTATTTTGCAAAACAGTCTTCCTTATAAAATATTCACATTATGGTCTGAAAAGTTGGTGATGTGCTAATTCTGTCGATGCATAATTTCTGGAACTAGATGTAATAAATCTCCTTTAAAATTTGTTTTAGCGTATAATTTATAAGGTTAAAAAAAGTCAAGAACAAACTTAATTGTTAACATCCTGTTTTTCAGCCTGGCTGGGTTGTTTTGGACCAACCAGATGCTGCTTGCCATTTGCAGCAGCAACAAGAACCTTCTCCTCTACCTCCAGGATGGGAAGAGAGGCAGGATATCCTTGGAAGGACCTACTATGTAAACCATGAATCTAGAAGAACACAGTGGAAAAGACCAACCCCTCAGTATGTGCTGATGGCTTTCACATTTGTAATCTGGATACATTTTGACAACTAATTTTCATTTTGAAGTCATGTCTCAAATGGATTCATAACATATAGGGGTCTATAAACTAGAATAATACCCAGACTTTTATGGCCCAGGGCTTAAAAAATACTATCTCAGCTGCTTCTTTTTTAAAAAAATGATTTAATAATACTCAAAATTATTTGAATCACAGATGCTACTCTTTTAATTATCTCTTAATTTTAATAAATTTTTAATTACTATGTAGCCACAAATGGTACATTTTTCTCTTTAGACTGATTTAGAAAATCTTGGAGACTTTTTGTAGTTTGTTGTTAAAATATAATAAAACATTAATTTCTACAGTACCTTATTTTTTAAATATAAATTATTTGTAAAATATAAAAGCCTCAACAATAAGGGTCTCATGTTAAACACACATTTGACAATCTGGTCAGTAGGTATAACTTCCAATGTGCACAGATCAAGGACAGAATGACCTTTGACATATTCTAACTTAGTCTCCTCAGTGATGTTTTTCTTTTAGCAGCATTAGACAGTATACACATTTGTAAATTCTCCTGTTATTCGTATTTATTACTAAATCTCCCTCCATTTCTCCTTCCGTATAGTCTTATGAAGTCTTTCTTTAGTCTTCTACCATTTAATACATACTTATTATTTTTTATTTGTCCACTAGCTTCCTAATTTTTGGCTTTGATATTCTGTGTCTGATATATGCCAAGCACTTTCATAGATATTTTCTGTTCTCAAATCCTTCCAAAAAGTCAGCAATCCAAATTCTTCATGGCTTGGAGGCATCAATCTTCGTAGAATGACATACAGATTCCAGAATTGAAGACAGTATAAAATTCTGCAAAATTACCCCATTGCATACCTCAGTATTATGGCAAGCCTGACTTGAGCAGAATCACATTTCTTTCACTATGGCTAATGTCATTTTCAGGTAGCCAAAATCAAATATTCAGGGAGAAAAAAACTGAGGCATTCCCTTAGAACCATCTGTCAAAATTATGTTTTTTTCAGCTACAGTACAGTAAGCTCTGGTCTTCTGACTATCTTGGGCTCATATGACATGAAATAAATTAACAATAATTTTGTATATCTAAACAAAATTCTTGATCTGATAGTCTGGTTATATTAACTGCAAATAACTGTAGTAACATAACTTATAAGTGACTGGGGTAAGGGTGTTCAATCTGATTTATTGTAGCTTTTCTAAACTTAGTTCTTTTCTATTATCCTTTTTCAGACCAGGCATATGACTGGATATGATCAAAAACAAATATCATTTAATCCCTAATCTATTAAGTTTTTAATTATAGAATCCTTACACACTCTCTCATTCTGCCCTCTGTATTTATGCATGGGAAGCTCTATTCCTGGCTTAAAACCAGTTCTAGAAAATGTATTGTCTGATTCACAAAGATGTATGTGTAACTCTAGAGCTACTTTAGATTTTATTCTTGTAATATAATGTGGTAAAATAGTAATACAATGAAATGATTTATGAAACTCTCTGATATTCATTCATTCAACAAATATTTTTCAGTGCCCATATATGTCAGACATTATCCTAGACACAACGATAAACTAAAATATCAAAGTCAGACACATTACACATTTTCACGAAAAACTTTTTAACTCCATAAGGGACTCTGAAGGTACCAATGTGCCCACCATTTAATCTATATATGTTGAAATAGCCTTTGGCTAAAAACAGTAAATTCTGATCTAATAAAGGTATTTTTAGAAATGATAACCGAATCTTTGAGTATCATCTGAACTATCTTAAGACAATGGCTTTTTATTCCTCCGATACAGGGACAACTTAACAGATGCCGAGAATGGTAACATTCAACTGCAAGCACAACGTGCATTTACCACCAGGCGGCAAATATCCGAGGAAACGGAAAGCGTTGACAACCGGGAGTCTTCCGAGGTATGGGTAGTTTCCTAGTTCTCATTGATAGCCACATGTTATGGCAATAAATTGAAGTATGTATGGCTTATTCTGTTCATTTTAGAACTGGGAGATCATAAGAGAAGATGAAGCCACCATGTATGGCAATCAGGCCTTCCCATCGCCTCCACCGTCAAGTACCTTGGATGCTCAGCCTCACCTTGCAGAAGAATTGCACGCCAGGCTCACGATGGGTGGAAACTCAGCCACCAGCCAGCCAGTATCCAGCTCAGTAAGATGCCCTTAGATTTTGTTATGGCTTCAGGATTTTATATTGTACATATTATACCATTCAGCAGCTAACTTTTACATAAAATTTTGTCTTAAATGGCATGTAACAATATGTTAGGGACCTTGAGACTTTACAGCATGGTCATTTTTCAATCTCTCCACTAATAATATAGATCAGAGTCATGAGTCCAAATGTCCATTATGTCAATGCCCTCCAGCCAAAAACCACCAAGAACACTGCAGTTGAACAAGTTGGGTTTATTACTTGTTTCAGCAAGGAACACACACCGTAGGTGTCTCCTTAGCAGAGTGTTACAAAAGACTTAAAGGGTTGTGCTCATGTTAGGTGATTTTGAGTAAGGTTTTAGGGAGCAGGACTTTGGTCTGTATTAGATGCTATCAGGAAGCAGGGGTAATTCTGTGATTGTGTATCTCAAATCTTATCTATAGTGAGGCTAAAGCTGTGACTATCAAAGAAGAGCAGTCACTCAACAGTTGCCAGACGGGGAAATACTTGGTATTTTGTGGCTTTGGCAACGTTTACATTTTGTCTTTATTCAGACATGGTTATAGAAAGGTCTTGATTTTGTCTTGATCCTGGCTATGAGTACCAGGCCACTTCGTGGGTGTCAGGGGCTGCTTTTCTCTTTCTCAGTTATAATGAAGTTTTAATATTATATCACAGATGTCACCAACACACAGGTGTGAATAAGAGCTGCTGTACTTTGACTAAACAAGGAAATAGATGACATTCTCACTTCAGCAACCACTGTAAAAATTGCTGTCTGTAGGGTTCAGAAGCAAGCATTCCAGCATACGCTGCCACAGCGAGACATTCATGGCTAGCTGTCTAATCTGTATCATCGAGGGAGATTCAGTAGAAGACAAGGACGGTTGTCTGAGGACGCTATTGATCATTTCCAGTTGGGGTTCCCCTGCTTTTCATCCAATTAGTAAATATTGAGAGCTGATCATATGCAAGGCACTATATGCTAGTTACTGGGGATACATCAGTAAATAAAACAGACAAAAATCCCTTACCTCCATGGCACTTATATCCTAGTGCAGGGGTCCTATTACCTGTGGGCCACATCAGCAGCTGCGTGTTATCGTAAATAAAGTATCACTGAAATACAGCCACACTTATTTAAATATTGCCTCTGGCTGCTTTCATACTCTATCACCCAAGCTAGTTATATTAACAACAGCTACCATATGGCCCATCACAGATATTTACTGTCTAGACCTCAATAGGAAAAGTCTGCTAACTTCTGTTCTAGCACCTTCTTCAAGAAGCTTCACCATAGATAGCTGTATGTGAATAGCTGTATGAATATCTAGAAGCAGATCTGCCTGCCTGGCCTCTGTCCTTTCTTTCTTCTGTCTATCCTGTCTTCCATTCATTTCATTGTTTCTCATGACAGTGGAAAAGGTCAGTCAAAGACTGAAAGGATACGCTGTTTTTATTTGCTGGTGATAAATCCCATAGGATCTCATTCCCTTCCCTCCTGATATTTTTTTATAATTATAAAAGTAGAACATGGCACCCATACAGTGTAATACTGTGCAGCCATTGAAAAGAATGAGGTGGTTTTGAATGTTATGTTGTATGGAACAACCTCTAAGAGATATTAGTAAAAAAAAAAAAAAAAAACCATCCAGGTACAGAACAGTGTGTTTGCTATGCTACCATTTATGTAAGTTATTTAAACAACAGAATAAATATGTGTATGATATTTCTTGAAAACTAAACAGAAAACTGGTAACATGGCTTGCCTCTCAAGAGAGGAATAGGGTGAACAGGGCATATATCTTTTTGAGTTTCATACAATGTGTGAATATTACCTAGTCAAAAAACTTAATTGATTATTTTTAAAGCATTGTATGCTTATGGTTTAAAATTGAGATAGTATTGAGGTGTATAAGATAAATCTTCCATCTTACCTCTAACATATGCTCCATCAGTCACTATTAATAGATATATTGTCTTAAACATTTTCTATATATTCATAAACATGTATGCATACACATGTATTTGTATATAATTTTTTAACCTGAGATCATCTTAAACAGATGATATCTTGCATTTTTCACTTGCCCTATCTTGGACATTGGACCATCTTAGTAAATATTGTAGATGTACTCTTTAAAACTGATAAAAACAATCATCAAACTCTGGCATATTTCATGGTACAAGTAGCCCATAAGGTATTTCACCAGTCTCCTATCAATAGACTATTTACAGCTCTTTGTTACTATAAACAGCACTATAGTGGATATTCTGATTTAATTTATACATGCATTGTAAATTTGACATCATTAAATATCAAAACTAAGATAGTTCAGAAAGCAACACCAGCATGTATATAAAGGTACAAGGAAAGAAAGGATCTGGGATTTTCAGGAAACAAGTAATCTGGAATGCGCAGCAAGTAGGTTATGAGCTGGGAAGCAGCTGCAGAGGTCAGGAAGAGGCAGGTGGTAGAGCTCAAGAAGCATCGTGTTCTCTGCTGTGATGGGCTTCGGCTCGAACCGGGCAGGACCAGATCTGAGTGTAGGATGCTCTCTGACTACAGTGCACAGGCTGGAGAATGGACGTAAGGAAATAAGACTCGAAGCAGGAAAACCTGTAACGATGTTGCTGCCGTAATAATCAAGGTGACAAATAATGAAAGCTTGAAATTAAAGGAAAAGAACAAACTTGAACTAAAGTAGAGAGAGGGGATATAGTTGAGAATTAGTAAAGAAATAGACTGAATAGGATGTGGGTGCTGCCCACTGAAAGGAGGAAGACCAGAGCAGGACCGGGTTTGAGTGGGTGTGGATGGGGGAAAACCAAATCCAGATCTGGACACGTTGAGGGGGTATCTGTTAGGCATTCAAGACAAAGGGTCCAGGAGGTAGTCCGGCTCTGGGAGAGCAGCGGGAGCTGGATGTGGGAAGGTGTCTGCACGTGGTGCTGAGTGGCGAGGACTGTCACCCACAGTCTCCACAATAACATCCTAGCTGGCCTCCTGTCTCCCGCCCTGTCACACTCACCCTCCCTACCTGTCTGCCACTCAGAGACAAGTCAGAGATCTAAAGGTGTCATCATTCTGTTGTGTTTTTTTACAAGAATCATTCCAGCAGAAGAGGCAGCTTGCAAGCCTATACTTTTGAGGAACAGCCTACACTTCCTGTGGTGAGTTTCATCCTCTCCCCTCAGTCATTGATAAAAATATAACACTCAGCACCTTTTTTGATTTCTTAGAAGGCTAAATGTGAATGTTTGACTGGGAACCAATTGCAGGAAACCAATACAGCACAGAATCTAGGCTCCTGGCAGGGCGGTTGGGGGAGGGAACCCGGAGAAGGATCTTTAAAGACAAACCTCGAGGAACTGTCACTCTCATATTAAGAAAGCAAAGCCTCTGCGTGCTGGTGGCTGTGGGTGGTATCTGGGCTTGTTGGTTGAAGCCCTATGCTGGTTACAGGTCATCACCATGCAATTTAGAATCATGGTGTCCAGCTGTCTCTGCTTTGCACATGCCACGTGGCATCTAGCCTTGTACATCCATGGTGTCTAACAGCCGTTTCTGCCCTGTACATGTGAAGCGTCAGTCAGGGTTTGGTCACTCAGGGAGGTGTGCACTGGTGTTGGCAGGCCTGGCGGCCAGGTTAGAGTGTATCATTCCCCCCTTTCTCTCTTTCCTTCGCTCTGACATTCACCATTCTGCTGGGGCCTTCTGCTTCCTGCTCAGTGGTTTCCGAGCTGCAGGTTGGATCTTAAGAACTTCATGCGTACACTGTTGACTCCCTTGTGGTTTCCCAGCCTCGAGCCTCTCCTAACTCAAGTCTCACTACTCTGAGTTTGCCTCTCCTTTACGTAGCCCCCACTTGTTTTTTAAACCAAATTAAAATTCCTGGGCTCCCAGCCTCTTCAGCTTACCCATCTCCTTATCTACCCACAGAAGCCTTGTGCTGCCTTCATCCCCATCTGTGCTTTTTCTTCCTGGGAGGCCGACCCCATGTCCTAATTCTCTCCTGCTTCGAGCCTGTGCACATTCTATTTCCCTACTTGGAATGGCCTCCTCACTCCTTCCACCAACCATTTGTAATTTTGAATGACAGTCTGTATAGCAGTTTTGAAAAGTAGAGTGTGCTTTTGCTTTTATAGAAGTTCCAGCATAGGAGTGTAGAGATGCCAAGATCCTCAGCCCAGAGTAATTCATCTGTCTAAAAAGATGGCCCAGACTCAGAGAGGGGCATGGGTCCTGTGCTGAGGAAGGAGGGGCACCCACATGTGTGATTCATTGGCCTGGTCAATATTGACCATCAACAAGAGGGTACGTGCCATTGAGAGATGGCCTTCACCAGCCTTGCTTTCCCTTATGGTCACTTGTCTGGCCTCCTCCATTAGACCGGAGCCCGCTCAGGCAGAGTTCCTTGGCATTTTTCCTACTGCACCTTAGAATATCCTCCATATAGTGAAAACGATGAATTTCTTCTATGTACCAGAAAAGCTTGTTTCTACGCATCTTTTTCTCAATACATTGATTAGGGCTTTTTCTGAGCTTTTTGAAGTATAATTTACCATAAAACCCACCCATTTTTGAATGTACAATTAAAGAGTTTTTGTAAATGGAAACAGTTGTCCAAACATCACCATGATCAAGTTTAAGAATACTCTACCACCCCAAAAAGTTCCCTCAATCTCTAATCTCTATGCCTAATCTCAGCCCCAAATGAGTATACTCTTCTGCTCTCTGTTGCTACAGTTTTACCTTTTCTAAAAATGTTATATAAAGGGAATCACAAGTATGTTGTCTTATGTGTCTGGCCCCTTTTACTTAGCATGGTGTTTTTCGGATATATCCATGTTGTTGCATATCTCACTAGTTCATGGTGTTCCGTAGTATAGATATATTCACCATGATTCATAGATACTCACCAGCTGATGAACATTTGTAAAACTGGGCAACTTTTCATTTCATCGTTTTGTAGTCTAACAGCTCATCCTAACTGTCAGCAGCGTACTTACAGCACAATGTCTCTAGTGAAGACCACTAGTGGTGGTTTTTATGTCATAAAGCACTTCAGGGAGCCAAGCCGAGACTTGAAGAGTCAATGTGGCTCAAAATGACAAAAGGAGGACCAGACTTAGGACTATCTTAAGTAAACCTGAAAATTACCAGACCTCTCTTTGTTCATTTTTAATAGACTATGATAAACAGCATCTCCTAGCCCTTAGAGAAACATGGCAGGGGTAACTTTTGGCACATAAGTGTGGTTTGTGTAGTTAAATTACCTCGGTTCAAATCTCAGCTCCATTTCTTACAAACAATGTATTATAATAAATTACTTCAATTTTTCAAGCTTCATTTTACTCTTCTATAAAATGGGCCAGTATTAGCAATTATCTCATTAAAACTTGGGGGTTAAGTGACATGATCTATATTAAAGCACTTAGTGTGTGCAGTTGTTATTGTTAACATGTTTTATTAGTGATGTTATCTCTCTCATCATTATTGTCTGTTCTGCTATTTTTTCCCAAGTGAAATACTATGTACTTTATTTTGTATACTTTAAAATATTATTTAAAATGTTTAAAATAAAATAAAACAAAATGTGGTTCATTTTAAAGAGAGCTAGTTGTGAAGAAGGGGTGTGATTCCTTTTAAAGGATTTTTTCTAATTAATAATTAAATCTCCGGTTATTCTTCACTTTAGCTTTTGCCTACTTCATCTGGATTACCACCAGGTTGGGAAGAAAAACAAGATGATAGAGGAAGATCATATTATGTGGATCACAATTCCAGAACTACTACTTGGACAAAGCCCACTGTGCAGGTACCCAGCAATCTTCTCTATTAACTTATTTTCTTACAGGATTTAAATGGTCACATTCCTATGTGAACTGTTACATCACTGCATAGTATACACTGGATACTTCTAGCATCTTCTAATTATTTTCTGACATTGATGCTGAGTGTCCCCCATTTCCTGTGGATCTCTGGTATATAAGAATTACCACTTGTTATTATATAAAATAAGTCCAAGTGGGAATAAAAGCACAAAGTAAATGATCTAGTCATTGGGTGGTTTTATAATTTGGATGGTTAAGATCATTATTTTACTAAGAAATAATCTTGATGATAGATATCTGTTAAAGAAATGTATGATGATAACACTTCATCTTTGGCAATAGTGATTGTCTTTTATAATACAATTCCTTGTAAGTGTTTGGCAAAATATTTATCTTATCACCATTTCTGTTGCTGAGAAATTTTAACACTGAAAAGAATTTTAACACTGAAAAGTGTAGAGAATAATATAGCAAATACATATATTCTTCACACCCAGAATTTACCACCGTTAACAAGTTACCATCTTCATTTCTAGGCATTTTATTTTTAAAAATAGTCTTACAAATTAAGCTAAATTCCTTTTAGCCAAGCTCTTGGTCTCATTCCCCTGAGGGAACCACCAGCTTGAGTTTGCTGTATATTCATCTAGCCTATTTTATATACTTACATAGAGAGCTAAACAATGTAAGATAGATATTGTTTATGGCCATGTGTTTCAAATTTTGCATAGATGTTATGCCCTGTAAATCCAAATCTATTTTTTGCTCAACATTGTTTTAAAGCCCTACCCATGTTGGTATGGATGTAGTGTGTTTCTTTTAACTGCTAATATTCTATCATGTGAATATATTACATTTCAATTATCCATTTCTATAGTGGATATTTGCCATTCATTTTGTCTACCCAGCATTTGAATCTACCTCTATGTATGAGGAATTCCCCACTTTGAGTTTTAGGGGAGCAAAGACAACCTCCTCCTGCAGGCCCTTTGGCTCCCCTTGCAGTGAGAGCTGGACCCTGTGGATCCAGCATCCTTGTCCAGATGCATCCACAACAGAATGTTAACCACCATCTGACCGCTTGAGAACTAGCTGAGAAATTATAAATTATTGTAGAAATAAAATTTGACAAAACGCTTTATTAGGAAAAAGTTATTAAAATGTTAGGGAAAAATGAATGTCATAACTACATTTGAAAATGAGCCTCAAATGTTTAGGGCCTATTTATAAGGGTGTATTCTATTTGCAGGTTAAGTTACCTTTTTAACTGCAGCTATTTGTGAGTTCTCTATATAATAGTACAGCATGATTTAATTAATGTGCTAGGCCACAATGGAGACCAGTCAGCTGCCATCAAGCCAGAGTTCTTCTGCAGGCCCTCAACCACAGGTCCCCACGAGTGATTCCGCACAGCAGGTGACCCAGGCGTCTGAAATCGAGCAAGGATTTCTTCCTAAAGGCTGGGAAGTCCGGCATGCACCAAATGGGAGGCCTTTCTTTATTGACCACAACACCAAAACCACTACCTGGGTAACTCTTCCGTTTAAATTATAACAACAATAATAATCTCTTGTGTGTAGTTCTTTATAATCTTTAGCATAACCTATGTTTCTTGGTATTCATTGAAAGATATGTTGAATTCTTAATATTATTTAAACTCAGGATATGCTTATGTCTCTTTGTAATATTGTTTTGGGACCAGGTGTGGTAGCTCACACCTATAATCCTAGCACTCTGGGAGGCCAAAGTGGAAGGATTGCTTGAACCCAGGAGGTTGAGACCAGCCTGGGCAATAGAAACACTTCATCTTTACAAAAAAAAAAAATAACTGAAAATTATCCACGTATGGTGCTATATACCTATAGTCCGGGCTAATCAGGAGGCTGAGGCAGGAAGATTGCTTGAGCCCAGGAGTTTGAGGTTGCAGTGAGCTATGATGACACCACTGCACTCCAGCCAGGGCAATAGAGCAAGACTCTGCCTCAAAAAAATATATATGTATAGCTTTGGATTGTTCTGGAGATACTCATGTTTACTTCCTACTTCCAGTTTTTAGCTCACCAGCCATAAATGTGTAGGAAGTTATGGAGTAATAATCCTTTACCTTTATATGAAGCTTCATAGTTCCAAAGTACTTTTGAATCCATATCTCTTTTAATACCAAAAACCTCTTATAAGACTAGGAAGAACACATATTTTTATTTTAAGATAAGACGTAAAGTTGTTTAATGGTTGGTTTACCACTAATAGAAAAATTATTCAAAATTAGCAGCAGATAGATTTTAAGTAACTATTTAAAAGACTAATATAGTGTAAATGAAACTAAAATTGTTAAATAAATTATTTAATAAAATATTAAAATAAGATATATATAAATGAAACCAAATAAATTGAATTTTGTTCTCTTTTTTAACATTCTGAATTGAGTTTAATAACCTTTTGGGGCTTACTTTCCTATCTTTCAAAAATATTAATAAATCAACACTAGGCCAGGCTCATACCTGTAATCCTAGCACTTTGGGAGGCCAAGGTGGGAGGGTAGCTTGAGGTCAGGAGTTTGATACCACCCTGAGCAGCATAGCGAGACCCCAACTCTATGAAAAATAGAAAAGTTAGCAAGGCGTGGTGGTGTGTGCCTGTGGTCCCAGCTACTTGGGAGGCTGAAGTAAGAGGATCACTTGAGCCCAGGAGTTTGAGGCTGCTGTGAGCTAGGCTGACCTAGCACTCTAGCCTGGGCAACAAAGACCCTGCCTTCCAAAAACTAAAATATAAAAAAATAAGTAAATCAACACTTGGACAGATAGGTGCCAAAAAGCATGTTCAGGGGCTTAGAAATACCATGTAGTCCAATTTAATGTTCCATTCTTTCACCAGTTTATATGTAGAGAAAAGTCCTATGTAGTGACACAATTCCTAAAGAGAGGGGCAAAATACTCAGAATGGTTTCTGTGAAAAAGATGATCAGTTAGTAGTGATTCCTCTCTGAGAACTGATTCTTATTCCTTTTAATATTGTAGCCTGAGAGTGATAGATTTCAGAAGGAGAAATTATGTCACAGATTAAAGAAATAAAGCATAAATGGACTTTTACAAGAGACTATTTTAAATATTTGTGGGTATTAGAAAACATGGTAACAGATTGACTTTCATTACTTTAAAATTTATGTATGTGCATTGACTTTTTATTTACTCTGCCAAAAAAGGAAGATCCAAGATTGAAAATTCCAGCTCATCTGAGAGGAAAGACATCACTTGATTCTTCCACTGATCTGGGGGCTTTACCTGTAAGTTTACAGAACTCCCAATCTAACTGAGCTATTCGCAAACATTTTGTATTTTGGGATGTAGTTCTTTAACAACTATACTTAATACTATTATTAAAAATTGATGCCTTCTACTAAAATGAAATATACAAATTAAATTAACCTTATAACCATACTGTTTTTCTATCCATATATCAAAAATCCTGTCCTAAAATAATTGAAATACATTCTTAATTATAGCCAGGATGGGAAGAGAGAACTCACACAGATGGAAGAATCTTCTACATAAATCACAGTATGTGCAGTGTGGTTTTTCATTACACTATTTTTTGTAATACTGAATTTTGTGCATAAGAACGTTTTTTTCTTCTTCCCTTCAGATATAAAAAGAACACAATGGGAAGATCCTCGGTTGCAAAATGTGGCAATAACTGGACCAGTAAGTCTCTCTGTGTCAGTGTGCTGTGTTGGGATTGTCCTCTCACCTGTCCCTTCAAGAGCAAATGGTCTAGGTCATGACCCTTCAGGCACTGAGAGGAGAGCACATTTGCTGTTCTCTCCTCTCCCCACCACCTCTACTCCAAGTCTGTTATTTGAAAAGATTCTATAAAGTCATTAATTAATTAATTGACCTACATAATAGCCTTGAAAAGC
>CAUYPO010004282.1:0-28343 GCA_963574435.1 Cheirogaleus major | reverse complement strand
TTTTCTATATTTTAGTTGGCCAATTAATTTCTTTCTATTTTTTAGTAGAGATGGGGTCTCACTCTTGCTCAGGCTGGTTTCGAACTCCTGAGCTCAAACGATCCGCCCACCTCGGCCTCCCAGAGTGCTAGGATTACAGGCATGAGCCACCGTGCCTGGCCGTGAAATGGCACTTTAATGACGGTGAAGTGGCTAGGAGGAGCCTGGGTCCCTGGTCACTCTGTGGAGTAGGGTGTCCAAACTGGCCCTGCCCCACCCACTTGCCTTCAGCCCACTTCAGATGCTACCACGAGGTTATTTCTGTTGTAGTAGTCAAACCGAATCCTAAATGATTCACTACCTCATAGGGTTGTTATAAGGATTAAATGAACTAGGTGTGGTGGCTCATGCTTGTAATTCCTGCACTTTGGGAGGTTCAGGCAAGAGGATAACTTGAGCCCAGGGATTCGAGGCTGCACTGAACTATGATTGTGCCACTGTACTCCAGCCTGAGTGATAGAGCAAGACCTCATCTCTAAGAAATAACAATTTTTTAATTTTAAAAAAGGATTAAGTGGGAGAGTGCCTGCAGGTAACTTAGCCCTGTGGCTGGCACACAGAGTGAGACCCAGTCTCAAATAAATAAATAAACAAATATCTGAGCTCCTGTGAGGTGACAGCCTCTCTTGAGTTCTGTCTCCTCTTTTGTAAAATGGGGATAATAATAATACCTTGTAGGGTTGTTGCAAAGATGAAAGGGGATGACACAGGTCAAGTGAAGGCATAGGACCTGGCATGGTGACAGTCGGTAGATGGCAGTAGTATCCTTCAGTGAAGATATATTACTTGGGTAATAATTTTTTAATAGGGAGTTTTATTGAAACAAAAACTGGAGGAACCTGTGTCTTCTGAAATGTACTTGCCAGTGTTCTTTCGCTTGCACTGGAAAGCCCGTGAGAGCACAGCCAGACCCAACCCGATGTGCCCGTTCTGTCGGCTGCTGCCACCACAGAACGTTCTGGGTCAAACCCTGAATATTGGGCCCATGTGGCTTATACACAGTTACCAAGCAGGTGACATGACCACCCTGCCTGTGCTTCTGTGGCAGGCCTTGGAACAGAAGAGCTGGGAATAGGAATTAGCCTATGTGGTAGAGTCTCCAAAGGCCCCCAAATTTTGGTGCTACCCACATGGCCCCCAGACTTATCCACTTCTTCAGTGCTGCCTTGTTGGCCTCATTCTGCCTATGTAGATGTGCTGGCTGGAGTTTATTCAGTGTTTACTCGGGGCACTGGTTGGCCTTAGTGCTTTGAAGCAACAGAACCTCTTAGTCTAAGAATCTTAAGCAGAAGCCCCTGTAGGAAGCCCGTAGCAGTGGCTGCTCTGGTGCAGCAGGTGCCTGAGATCTGCTCACTTGGCCATATCCTTCAAAGTCCCAAAGCTCCAAAATGGACTTTTATAGCCAGCCCCCCACCGCCAAGGACCATAGTTGAAGAAACACAGGCTCCAACACTGCCCAGTGCCTGCCATTTTGGGGAGACTCCCTGAGTTCCACGTGGGTGCTGCCTGCCTGGCTAGGGGCTCTTGGTCTCCTGTAGAGTGCATTCCACACACTTGGCGCACAGAGCTGTGCAATCACAACATCTGCTGCTCAAGCCAGGGCCTCCACAACCTCCTGGGTGACCAACGCTAAGGGCAGGGACCACCCTCTGTTACTCTCCTGTACAAAGAGGATCTGCCCTGGGGGAAGCCTTGGAGGACCAGGTGAGTTGATTTGCCATCTTATGCAAATTCTTCCATGGAAATTTGATGTTCCTGGAATGCAAGTGTGTGAAGGATATTTGAGTGGACAAACGCAAGCTGTCGTGTTCTATGGGAGTGCCTACCCAGCCTTTGTGAACCCCTCCACTGCTCGTTCTGTCCTCCCAGGGGAGGAGACTGCCAAGTTTGCATTCCATGAATCTGCCCCCAACAAACCAACTGGTATGGGGGAAACGAGGTGGTCATTTGACCCAGACTACATCTAAGAACTCTTCTTACCCTAGAACTGGGACTAGGGAAGATTCCAGTCATTTTTCCGTATGGCTTCAGCATACAGACCCAGGAACTGGCAGAAGATGTGTTCCCTCTGATTTTCTAGGCACAAGATCAGTGAATAAGAATGTGCCTAGACAGGGAAAGATGGGAGTCGTCAGAGGGGACCAGCAGGAGAAACAGGGACACTGAAACAGCTCCCTGGTCCTAGGTCCTGCCTCAGACCCACATGTTTCATGAAGACAATCTTTTATCTTTACAAAAATGTCCCTTTTTTGCTTTCATTGGCTTTCTTTGTTACAGTGAGGGAACTGTAAATATTACATGATCATTGGCTACATGAGTATTTTTATGGTTTTAGTCATGTAATTGATAAAAAATAAATATTTTACCTGGTGTAACTTGTTAATGGCAAGTTGCTATTTTTCAGTGGGTTGGTTTTGGCCACGTGTATCAGTTACCTACTGCTGCTGTGACAGAGACCACAAATTCAGTTGCTTAAAACAACCCGAATTTATTATCTTACAATTCTGGAGCTCAGAAGTCTGAAATCAATTTCACTGCTAAATTCAAGGTGTCAGCAGGACTCGTTCTTTCTGGAAGCCTTGAGGGAGAATTCATTTTCTTGTATTTTTCAGCTTCTAAAGTCTGCCTGCATTCCTTGACTTGTGGCCCCTTTCTCCATTTTCAAATCATATCAATCCAATCTCTGCTACAAACACTACTTTTCCAAATCAAGTAATATTGTCAGGTTCCAGAGATTAGGACCTGATTTGGGGTCATTATTCAGCCTACTATATGTCCACTCAGGACCTTTTCAAACTGCATGGTTCAGTTTGTAACCTCTAACACTGAATACCTAAAATTTCAGCCCTGAGGGCAGACTGAAAGCTGTCTTATCAACTCATAAGAACTTTGGTTTTCATCCATAAGAGCCATTTTTCATTTGTCACTGAGTCTAAAAGCCTGGTATGTGGCAGATACATGTTGAAATTTTCTTAAATTAGGTCCTCGGTGTTACAAATTGCTTCTAACATACACTAAAGTTTAACCAAACTTTTAAGAGGACATACTTTTTTAATGAAGAGCTTGTATTTGTGATTCTAGTGCCACGGAAACACAAAAGAATACAAATGATCCATGTATTAGTTGTCTATTGCTGTATAACAAATGACCCCAAATCTTACTGGTTTAAAACAACAATAAAACTGTGTTGTTTTGTGAATTAGACATTTGGGAGCTGCTAAGATGGGCATTTCTGCCTCAGGATCTTTCATGATGCTGCAGACTGTCAGCAGGGACCCCAGTTCATCTGGTGCTGGAGGAACCACTTGGAAGGCAGGCCATTGACAGGGCTATTGGCAGAAGATCTCAGTTCTTCCCTACACAGACCTCCCTATGGGAATGCTTGAGTGGCCCGTTTGCCAAATGATTAAACATGTTCCAGTTTTGGATTAGCTGCTCTGCTGCATGGGCCGTATGACCCAGCAGATTCAATGGTGCTTGAAGCATCAGTTCCTGGTAAGGGGTGTTATATGGAACCGTTGGTAGCCCGCTAGACAGGAACAGTAACATAAACCTGTGCCGGTTACTGACTGATTACATCCCAACTCCAGATTTATTCCACATTGCCTGTTCCATGAAAATGGATCTGGCCCTTTAGTTTTTCCTTTGCCAACTGGCACGGTGCTAAGCTTTGCCAGTAGAGGGCACTGGAGAGACATTGCAGGAGGGTGGTTTCCCTTCCTGGTTCTGGTGTGTCCACTCCACAGGCTTCAGAAGCACTTCAAGCCTTTTCCAGCCCCCAGGTCTTGCAGGGCTGGTGACTTCTGAATTTGGCTTCTGCAGCCCCCAGCACCCTGCTCATACAGCACGGGTATCTCCTCTAACAGCAGGCTCCCGAGGTGTACACTTCTGCAGCGCCTGGCGCCTGCAGCACATGGCAGCCAGCGGCACCTAGCAGCCTCCCCACAAGCCCCTTCAGGTAGTGTTGTAGCAGAGTGTCTCTGATAAGACACCTCCCTGTGTACAGCTATTTCCACATTTAAGGGCTGATTTCCAGCAAGTTCTTCCCATGTGGTGCCACAGCCACTTCTCTGCCATTTAGGGAGCCAAGGTCTGGATTTGAGCCCAGGGGCAGGGAAACCTCTTGCTGGAGTGCTCAGCCCTAAGGGTACAGCTGCTGCAGTCTGCTGTGGCTATGTTATTCAGATTTCGCTTTACTTCTTTCTAGCCAACTCCTTGTTAATGCCAATCCTTTTATAGTTCATAATATCAAACTTTCCCTGTTCAAATCATTCTGCACTTCCTCTCTCCCGATTGGACCCTGCCTGATACAGAATTAGTACAGGGAATGGTCTCAGGAGACAGATGCACAAAGAAGGGCGCTGGAGGCTGGTTTGGTCATGCCTTTGGGCTGGAGTGCAGACTGGGCTAGTTGCCAATGGGAAATGGAATGTGTATTATTAGAGTTCTCAAGAGAAACAGAACTAATAGGAAAGATAGATATGGAGATAGCTTTCTCTGTATGTACATACATGTATTTCTCCATGTATCTATATATCTCCTATTGGTTCTGTATCTATGTACCTGTCTATCTTCATATATAAATATCTCTATATACAAAAAATAAGGCATTGCCTCACATGATTATGAAAGGCAAGAAGTCCCATGACCTGCTATCTGCAAGACGGAAGCCCAGGAAGGCCAGTGGTGTAGTTTTAAGGCCTGAGAGCAGAGAGCCAATGGTGTAGATTCCAGTCCAAGTCTGAAGGCCTGAGAACCAGGATCACCAAGGGCAGGAGGAGATCAGTGCCCCAGTTAAAGCAATCAGGCCCCGAGGGAGTTCAACCTTCCTCTGCTCTTTTGTTCCATTCAAGTCCATAATGGATTGGATGCTGCCCACTCAGTCTGGAGAGGGCCACCTGCTTTACTCTGCCAATTCAAATGTTAATCTCTTCCAGAAACACCCTCACAGACACACCCAGAAATATCAGCAGTGGTGGATTATGATGACGTGCCAACTAAAGCACACGCTTTGAGAGAGCAAGAACCAGTGCTGCACCTGATCATTATGTTAGTAATGATGATATATGACCATGGTACGGGATACATTATTTTTAGTGCACTTAAGCATTTACAGTGAGAAAATGACAAACCCAAGTTCCTTAACTCAGTTCCAGTCGTGGTCTGAGGACCAGAGAACTTTCATGACAGCCTAGAAGAAGCTTTTATTTCTTGTAGGCACAGTGGTAATATCGCTGAAAATCAAAATTTAACATAATTTAAATTTATGCTGCATAACAGCATAAATTTGCATAACAATGTTATGTTGCAATGTTTGTTGCTGCATAACAATGACAGCTACAACCCTGGGCACAGTGGCAAGCACCAGTAGTCCCAGCTACTCAGGAGGCTGAGGCAGGAAGACTGCATAGGCTGTGATGATGCCACTGCACTCTGGCCTGGGTGACATGGTGAGATCCAGTCTCAAAAAAAAAAAAAAAATCCTGAAACCTGAAATGGGTAGGGACATCTGGTTGGAACCAGATGAAACTGACAGTCTTCATTCCTCAAGTCACTCTGAGCCTCCCTTACCAGTGGAAGTAGTTTGCCCTCAGTGTCTGCTAGCCTCCTCTGCTTGAAAACCCAGGATAACCTCACCTGGGGCAGGTGCCATGAAAGGGGATGCCTATTCTCAAGGTCCCCCTAACCACTCTGTGTTGCCAATAGACTCATAACTAGGATCAAATCTCAGTATGCTCCAAAGGGAAGGATATGTACTATGATCCAGGAGGAAACAGCTTATACACCAAAAGAATTCAAGACTGCTAATATATACTAGCAGAAATCTGGGGCACAAGTGTGAGAGTGGATTCCAAGGATAGCATATCAAACAGGACAGAATATTTTAAAAAAGATCAGATTAAATTCATTGATAATGGGTGCTTACTAGAAACTTCAAATTTAATATTAACTTGTACAGCTATAGGTGGCTTTAACAGTTTAGTCCATTTCTTTGCTGAAATTTGGACTTAGTGGCAGCCTTCGGTTAATGAGGTTGAGATGCCAGAGGTGCAGTTGGCATGACGGAAGAAACCCATGAAAGAAGAAACCCACAGACTTAGGGAGATAGAAATATTGAGGGTGTTTATTGTATGCCAGATGTATACCCACCCCACCTCCAACTATCTTTTATCAGAAGGCAGTCCTTTCACTAAGTCTTTGAGAAAAGCATTAATGAGAGGATCATCTGAATCCTTGAAAAACTCTGTTATTGCTCTACTGGTGAGGTTTGTGTTCATCTTCATGGCCAGTCTGGAGCTTTGTTACCTGAGAACAGAAAAACTGGTGTGTTCTAGGAGGAACTGAGGTGCAGGCCATTGAGTGCTGCCAGAAAGCCTGCCTGGCCACAGGTCACAAGCTGACAGAGGAGCATGAGTATGAGGAAAGTTGGACTATCTCCATGACCTCCGCATTCTCCACCCTTCACAGGACACCAAGGAGAAGCCTCAGGCCACTGCGTCCAACAGGTCTCCTGCTTACTCTTGCCCCCATAGTCCCACCTCTTTAGCCTCATCCCGACTCCTCTCCCCCTCCCCCAAACAGGGATGTCATTTCAGCTCTTGTAACGTTAATCTCCTCATGATAGGCCCTTTATTCATCCTATTGTTCTTCCTGTAAATCCTTGTGGAGGCTTCTTCTCAGCTTAAAGTCTCAGCTTCAATATCAGTCTCAGCTTCAATGTCCCCTCCGTGGAGGGGCCTTCCCTGACAGTGAAGTTCCTACCATCCTCTACGGCTTCAGCTAGTTCCTTTCTTTCTGGCATTTGTCACTACTTGAAATTAATGCAAGTGTCATTTATCTGTTTGTTAATCTCCCTCAATAGACTGGAAGTTCGTGAGGGCAAGGATCTTGTTAGACATTTTCGTCGCTTATTCCTCAACATTTAGCAAAGGACCTGGAACGCAGGCATTCTAGCAAAGGACCTGGAACGCAGGCATTCTTTTCTTATTTGAAAAATGAATGAGTGAACGCAGCCAAGCCCCTACTGTTAACGTTTCCTGGCCCTCTGGCCCCTCACGCATCACCCAGAGCCACGCCCCTCCTCGCACGGCCCGCCTCAGTTTCCCCAGCTCCAAGTGAAGAGGACCTCAGTCTCTTTCCTGGCCCCTCTCCGACGGCTGTGGCCGCACCCACGCCTGGCTCTCCCGTGGCAGCATCGCCAGCCACTGCTCCGGAACTCAGAAAGCGCTACAGCGCCGGCGGAAGGTGCACGGGTCCCGCCGAACTCTGGGGCAGGGGCTAGGACTCCCCAGTCGCCACAGACACTTCGGCCATCGTCAGAGCCGGATGTGGCCGCTCAAGGCCGGAAGTGGCTCTCGCCCTCCCTTCCCCCCTCTCTAGGACTGCAGGAGGCTCGGCATCTCGATGGCAGGCCCGGGAAGGCAGTGGCGCGGGGGAGCCGCCTGTGAAGGCTCGGAGGACAGCAACGAAGCCCGGAGTCCAGCCCCCTGGTCTTTGGTTCCTTCAGCAAAGAACACCCGGCGAACGGGGAAAGTTTCAAATCCGGGAGCCCAGAACAGTTGCCCGGGCAACCGTGCAGCCTGAGGCGTGAAAGGGGAAGGGCCGCGCCGGACACAACCGTCAGCCGTGATTGGTCAGTTCTTCTTGGACCGCCCCTTGCTCTGCTCACGGCACTTGATTGGCTAAGAGCAGGGGGGGTGTGACTTCCGGACGTGGTCCTGCGGGTGGTGGGGCTTAGCTGCGGGAGCTTGGACCCTGGAGACCCCGGCACGGCCCCTGGCCTCGCTGCCCGCCAGCTGGGCCCTGAGCGGCTACAGCAAGGACCTAGGACCGAGCCAGCAGGGACCCCGCGCAGGCCGCAAGGAAAGGAGTGGGAGGCCAAGGTGGAAATACTGTCCCTTCCGCCCTCACCCTCACCGTCCGCGCGGTAAACCAGTCAGGTCAGCTTCTCCAGTGGCCGGGGAGCTGGGATGGAAGAGTGAGCAGAAGCCAGGAGAAAGCCGGGCAGACCTCTGAGCCTCCTCACCCCCTGCCCAGAGTGACACCAAGACCCTTCTCTGGCTTCCTCCCCTCCAGCCTCTCAGTGAGCACCTTTAGCCTGGCATTCAAGGCCTTTCCATGACAGTCCCAACCCCTCAGTCTTATTTGCTCTGGTCAGATATTTCCCAAACTGTTAAGTTCCACTCTTAAAATGTTCTTGCCAGATCTGTTCAGGAATGGTGGCCTCTCGATGGATCGCTAGAGGGAGAAGCGGACAGAGCCCCAGGGAGTGTCTCCGGAGTAGGGCGCTCTGCAGCCAACATCCCAAGGGCCTCGGAACTACCGTGTTTCCCCGAAAATAAGACCTGCCCGTAAAATAAGCCCTAGCAAGATTTCTAAGCATTTGCACTATATAGCTTATATAAGCCCTACCCGGAAAATAAGACCTAGTGATGGGCGTGGCTATGCGGTGTATCTGCACAACCCATGCATTTCCTTGTGGAGCGGTAAAAGAAGATGAGCAGCCCTTCTCATCTGCCCCATGGTGACAGCTACTTACTATCCCAGAGGTGACCGGAAAGGTGCAGGCAGCCCCACCAACAAGGTTGGCTCCCCCTGTCAGGTCCCAGCCATCCTGTGCGTTCTGCAAGCTGAAGCTTTGAGGGGAAAATAACACATCCCCTGAAAATAAGCCCTAGGGTGTATTCTTGAGGAAAAATATAAGACCCTGTCTTATTTTCAGGGAAACACGGTACGTCCACCTCTGCCATGAAAGGGGAACATTTATCCTAGATACTGTGATCTCTGAGCTCCCTGGAGGCACAAGCGGAGTCTTTAAAGACTCCTTGAATCACTCAACAGACCTCTGAATGGTTCGAGTCCTGACACCTGGTCCCTGACTCACTGTCTACGCAGCCTAAGGGACTGAAATCAAAGCATGTAATATCCACTGTGCAAGTGAGTATGCTAAGCTCTCTTGCCAAGCGATGACAGCTTCCAGTGTCATTTTAACAAGTCTCCTTCCCATCTCACTCCTTAATTAGAAAACAATCTCCTTGACAGTAACCCTGCCTTACAAGTGGGAGTCCCCCTCAGCCCCTTACACTGAGCCAAGCAGGGAAATCCCATTTCTGGCTGAGTGATTGGAGCCATGAAGACAAGCTGAAAGAAGGGAACTGATTTTTTTCTGGCCTATGAGAAATAACCATGTAATTCAACCAGCCCTGCCAGTGACCCAACCCTAGATCCCATTGAGACCTGTCAGACACCACTAAGCCCCGCCTGGACTCTCACCAGTCAGCAGCTCCCCAGTGTCCAACTGATTACATGCCCTACCAAACCCTCCAACTCCAGCTGAGCCCAACGTCCCTGAAGGTCAAGACTATTGGCTGTTCCACTCTTTTTAGACAGCCCTGCCTCATGATGTCATGTATTTGTTAGTAAATAGCTGTTGGGGTACATGGAAATAGAGGTCTTCCTTACAGGATAAATACCAGACCTAGTCAAGCATGGTGGAACAAACCTATAGTCCCAGCTATTTGGGAAGCCAAGCCAGGAGGATCACTTGAGCCCAGGAATTCGAGGCTGCAGTGCCCCAAGATTGTACCTGTGAATAGCTACTATACTCCAGCCTGGGTGACATAGTGAGACCCCACAAAAAAAAAAAAAAAAAAAACCCAGACCTGTATCTGAACCCCAGCTTCCAGCTCTCTACTTGTATGACTTTGGGCAAGTTATTGGACTTCTCTCTCAGCCACAGTTTCCTAATCTATAAAACTGGGATAATAATGTCCACTCAGAGTTGTGCAGAGTAGAGGCAGTGCTTGGCCCCAGGCCTGGCAGAGCAGCTGCTCAACAACTGGCAGCTAACATTACTCTTCTTGGTCCACTGTCCTGTTCAAGCCACTGTGTCCCTTAGGAGCTGGGAGCCAAGGAGAGCTGCAGCCACCTTGGTGGCCCCATAACCGTGGAGACAGGTGGGGTCTCTGTGGCCTGATACAGACTTGCTCATGGTCAGTTGGTGTCAAAACTGAAAGTTCTCTTGGGAGATGAGCTACAAATATAGGATAATAGGCTTGCCCCGACCCCCAGGGGGAAAAGTAGAGAAGGGAACATGCAAGCTACAGAGGTTAAAAGCCAGGGGAAGACCAGGAGTCAAACAGAGCTGGGCAAATTATAAAGGACATGGACCAAGAGGTCAAGGAGGCGAGAAGTAGCAGAGACAGGTGGCAGCAGCTGCATAATGGACCAAGAGGGAAAGTGGTACCTGGTAAGTGAGGAATCCTTGATGCATCACAGGGAGACCCCAGAGGCAGCAAGTGGGAAAAGGCCAATCACTAAACTCAGCCACCAGCACCCGAGGAAGCACTGAGCATGCGTTCCCAAGCGGGCTCTGCCTGGCTCTGGGCTCCCGAAGGGAAGAGCTCAGTGGGCAATGCCCTTGGGACAGTGACAGCAGCAGCAGACAGCCTGTCCGTGGGTCCACAATTTTAGAAGTGAGTGGCTGGCTTCAGGCTTGGAAACCTCTGTACTTAGAAGCCTTTGCATATATGTATGTATGTTTGTATGTATTTATTTTGAGACAGAGTCTCAGTTACCCCAGGTTAGAGTACTGTGGCATCATCATAGCTCACAGCAGCCTCAAACTCCTCAAACAATCCTGCCTCAGCCTCCAGAGTAGCTGGGACTATAGGCGCGCTCCCTGAGGCCCATTTAATTTTTCTATTTTTATGAGAGATGGAGTCTCACTCTTGATCAGGCTGGTCTTGGACTCCTGAGCTCAAGTGATCCTCCTGCCTCAGCCTCCCAAAGTGCTATGATTACAGGCGTGAGCCACCATGCCCAGCCTGCTTGTCAATTAATAGGCAAAAGGGACCCCAACCCAGGTCACAGCTGAGGTTGGCCAAGCCAAAAGCAGTGACTCAAGGATGCCTGAATGAGGACACAAGGTTGGCCCGGAGCCCCCACCACCACCACCATGCTTAGTGGAGAGGTGGAGCGCCCCCACCACCACCACCATGCTTAGTGGAGGGGGTGGAGCGCCATGGCCCCACAAGACAGAGCTGTAGGCCAGCGCTTGAAGTCCACGGCCTTTAATGTGCAGTTAGAGAGCCTGCCCCTCTTCGCCCTCGCCCCTCCCACATCGCCATCCCCCACCCCATGCCTGATCCTCCCAGCTCAGTTCCCACACGCTCTGGCTCCTCCCCGGGGGCCTCCACTCTTGTGGCAGTCCCAGCGTTCCTGGGTGCCCCGGCCCCTCCCTCCCGGCCTCCTAGGTGGGAGCAGGTGGGGGTGCAGCCAGAGCCCCTGCCGCCGCCCCTAGCATCAGCATGGCCAGGGCCTTGGGCCCCGAGGTGTGGATCTTCTCGTGCCGGTGCAGGTTGGAGCGCCGGCTGAAGCTCTTGCCGCAGAGTGGGCAGGCGTAGGGCCGGACGCCGCGGTGCGTGCGCTGGTGGGCGGTGAGGTGCGAGCTGTGGCTGAAGCTCTTGCCGCAGTCGAGGCAGTGGTAGGGCTTCTCGCCCGTGTGCGTGCGGTTGTGCGCGATGAGGTTGGAGCGCTGGCTGAAGCACTTGCCGCACTCGGGGCACGGGTAGGGCTTGACCCCCGTGTGGGTGCGCTGGTGAGTGACCAGCGCCGAGCTCTGCGTGAAGCACTTGCCGCAGATGGGGCACTTGTGCGGCTTGGCGCCCGTGTGGGTGCCCTGGTGGGTGACCAGGTCTGAGCGGCGGGTGAAGCGCTTGGCGCAGCGGTCGCACACGTAGGGCTTCTCGCCGGTGTGGATGCGCTGGTGCTGGATCAGCGTGGAGTGGTGGCTGAAGCTCTTCCGGCAGGCGGGGCAGGTGTAGGGCTTCTCGCCCGTGTGGATGATCTGGTGCTGGATGAGGTGCGAGCTGCGGCCGAAGCGCTTGCCGCAGTCCGTGCAGGCGTAGGGCTTCTCGCCCGTGTGCGTGCGCCGGTGCGTCACCAGGTGCGAGTGCCAGCTGAAGCCCTTGCCGCACTGCTCGCACTTGTACGTCTTCTTGCCCGCGTCGCTGTCGGGGGCAAGGCCCTCCTCGCCACTCTCTGGGGTACCCTTCTCCTCCTCGCTGGGTTTCTCTGGGACATGGCCCTCCTGGGGCTTCGGGGCACTGGTGTCCGGCGGGGCTGGATTCGGCTGCCCGTCTTGCGGGGCACCTGGCTGCCGAGCGTCTCCGGCCGGCCCTGAGCTCTGGCCGCTAGCTGCTTGCTGCCTGCACGGCAGGACACCCTGGGCCCGGCCTGCCCTGGTTCTGAAGGGCTTCACATCCCCAGGGGCTGGCACAGGCCGGGTCAGCTCCTCCTGCCCCACCTCAAGGGCTCCTGGAGAGAGAAAGAGGGTTTTCAGCCGGAGAGCAGCTTTCCTAAGGGACGGCGGTTGGGTGGGGAAGGCCCAGCTCAAGGTGGGAGCAGGAGTCTGGGAGACTAGAAAGGTCACGGGCCCAAGGAGAAGCCTGGAAGCAAGAGCCACCCTCTAAGGAGGAGGAGCTCTGGCAGACCTGCCCCAGGAAGGGCCAGTGTCACACCCACAGAAAGTACACAGAAGGCCACGTCTACTAGGGGCACCTGGGAACGACAGCGCCCACCCCTCGCTTCCCCAGAACAAAGTGCCCACGCATGCCTCACCTCTGCTCACGCCTCTCTCCTCCAGCTCATCTCCTGTCTGCTGGCTCGAGCTCGAGGCCTCGCCCTTGCCCTGGACTTGGGGGACCCAGAAAGGCCTGCTGAAGGGAAACCCTGCCCAGAAAGACACACTGTGCTCATCGCCGACCTTCTGGGCTGCCCAGCCATAGATATCATCCCCCAAAAAAGGATGGGGCAGGACCGGGGTGAGGCTCCTGAAACCTGGGGTGAAGTAAAGCAGGACTCAAGAAATCCCTGTGGACAAGAGGGTCTGTCCCCATGTCAGAGAGGGGACGCCAGAGCATCTTTTCCCAGTGCTGAGCTGGGCCTGTCTCCTGGTGCTCTGAACAGCAACAGAATTCAAGAGAGAGGAGCTGGGCCAGGTCAGGGGAGGGCAATGCCTTTAGGTCACCACAGCCCCGAGTGGTGGGCCCAGCCCTGACAGAAACTGGACAAAGGTCTCGATCCTGCGCACACACCTGAGGAGTACTCGGGGAAGTGGGCACAGAAGCCAAGTGGGAGGGGCTGGAGTCAGAGGACCAGGGCCGCTGGTGACCAAGAAGTCTCCCCATTTGCCGAGTCCTGAGCTGACGGGTCCTGGGAATTTTGGTAGAGTCGGTAAGAGGGCAGAGGGCCCCTGGCATCCTCGACTCCAGGGAGGAAAGGAACGCACCGGACCAACCGGGTGGTTTGGGGCGTCCGTGAGGCCTGCAGTGGGGCTGTGAGTGGATGCTAAGTTCCCTCTGATCTCCCAGCACCTGCCTGGACTTGTCGGTCTGGGCCCTGGGGACTGTTAACGACGGGTGGTAAGCAAACCTGAGCTAGTTAAAGGAATGAGTGGGCGGCTGGTGTGGGCCAGTGGGGGTCTCGGGACCACCAGTGAAGCCGCAGGATGGAATTGCCAAGCCCCCAGGATTCTGCCTGCGCTAGCAGGTATGCCATGGCTGTGTGTTGACTGAATGAAGGACAGTGAATGAGTGAACACTCTGATTTTTCCATAAGACCTCATAAAATTCTGTCAAGAAAACTATAGTCTGAAACTGAAGAGTCAAAAGCTCTGGGATTTAAATATTTATCATGCAGAAACCGAGGGGACCGAGGCCCCTCTGAGAAGAGCACATGCTCCTCAGAGCTGATGGCCACGGCAGAGTCCGCAGGGCCTGGGGAATCTGGCCGATGCCATTTCCCTCCAGGGCAAGCAGTCCCAGGCCCCGAAGCTGAGCTTTCTGCTCAGACACCTCTAAAGCTGGGGCTTGGAGACAGAAGGTACAACTACAGGAATAAGTGAGCACTCTCACAAAACCAAAGAAAAGCAGCGTCTCTGGACCAGCGCTGTCCAACACGGTAGCTGCGAGCCATGTGTGGCTATTTAAACTCTAATTTGAGCTGATTAAAATTAAGGAAAATTTAGGCCGGGAGCGGTGGCTCACACCTGTAATCCTAGCACTCTGGGAGGCTGAGGCGGGTGGATCACTCAAGGTCAGGAGTTCGAAATCAGCCTGAGCAAGAGTGAGACCCCATCTCTACTAAAAAAAAAAAAAATAGAAAGAAATTAATTGGCCAACTAAAAATATAGAGAAAACACTAGCCGGGCATGGTGGCACATGACTGTAGTCCCAGCTACTTGGGAGGCTGAGGCAGGAGGATCGTTGAGCCCAGGAGTTTGAGGTTGCTGTGAGCTAGGCTGACGCCACGGCACTCTAGCCTGGGCAACAGAGTGAGACTCTGTCTCAAAAAAAAAAAAAATTAAGGAAAATTTAAAAACTCAATCATTCTACCCACACTTCAAGCGTGCAACAGCCAGTTTGGCTTGTGGCTACTGTACTAGCAAGATGCAGAACATTCCATCACCGTGGAAAGTTCCTTAGAACAGCACTGTCTAGTGGACAATGAGGGACACCAGGGTGAGGATGGAGGGAGGGGATGGCAGGGCAGGCCCCCTGTCTCTGACCCCCAGACCCCGAACCAGGTGAGCTCTTACCCAAGGACAGCCTGCTTCTCTTCTGCAGGACGTCCCGGTAGAAGTTCTGCTGCGTGTGGTCCAGCCGTCCCCACTCCTCTCGGGAGAGGTACAGAGCCACGTCCTCAAAGGTCACTGGCATCTGAACAACGCAAAATGTCCACTCTGCAGGACGTGCCATGGACACAGTGGAGGGACATCAGGACACCAACACGTGTTTCGAGACCCGGACTCCCAACCTGTCTCGAGTGAGGCTGCCACTCGCATCTGATGGTGACACGGGAAAGCTAGCCAAGGATGGCCTTTCTTTTTTTTTTTTTTGGTAGAGACGGGGTCTCGCTCTTGCTCAGGCTGGTGTCGAACTTACAACCTTGAGCGATCCTCCCGCCTCGGCCTCCCAGAGTGCTAGGATTACAGGCGTGAGCCACCACGCCCGGCCAGGATGGCCTTTTTTGAGGCAGGTGGGGGGCAAGAGCCAAGCAGTATTTTCAGGGACCACAGCTAACACTCAGGATGTGCACAGAGCCCCACTCCAGCTCAGACGCAGGGGACAGTTCCCAGTCAGGGTGCCCGTGTCTCTACCTCCTCCTGCTTTTCCTCCAGTGTGGCCGGGCCTGACTGTGGGCACTGAGCCTGGAGAGAACCCTCAGGTGGCCACTCAAGTGGCCCTGCAGTGAGAGCCCCGAGCCATAGGCTCGGGGTCCACATGGGAAGGTCAGTGGGGTCCTGGCTTCATGCATGGAGCCAGCAGATGCAGGAAGGGCTGAGCACCACCTGGGAGCTGGGGAAGAGCCACTCACCTGGGACCAGGCCGTGAGGAGCGCCGCGGCCATCTGCCGGTCTCTGGTCCTCCCCTCTCGGGAAAGCACTGGGATCCGGGGGGAGGGGAGGGCTGCGAGAAGAGGGGTTCTTAGGGTGACCAGCTTGTCCCGCTGGTCTGCTGCTCCTCCTGCTGCCTCAAACCCCGCCCCCAACCCAATCCAAAGAGAGTGTCAAACAGCTCTGAGGCTGCCACGTGGTGGGAGGCCAACCCCAACCCCTCCAGGTGCAGAGCCCCTCAACCCCACCTGAACCTCCACCCTGCACGCCCCTTCCTACCTCCGCCAGGCAGGAAAAGAGCTTTCTCCTTAGAGCCATGACTTAGGGGCGCCCAGCCCCATGCGCCTCGAGCCCTGTCCTCCTGTGATGCCCCCTCGGGGTGCGGCTCTTCTGGCTCCATCTTAATGTGCGGTGACTCCCAAGCGGCTCCCAAAGGCACCATCTCCTCTGACCCAGAAAGCATTTCCTGACAAGAATGCCCATGGCCTGGGACCTGGAAACAACAGCCCCCTCAGCAAGTGGTGGAAGGGGAGGCACACCCAGAGCTGCGTGCCCGGGGGCCCAGCAGGACAGACACCCAGATGCAGGGCACAGCGTGAAGGACTGGCCTTGCTTCTATCCTCTCCTGCTCGGCCCAGCGAAGATGGGCTGTGGGGGGCAAGTGAGGGAGACCCCTCCAGGCGCTGCCACAGTGCAGGTGGGCCAGGTGCCATGAGGGCAGAACCTCTTCTCAACCCAAGCCTTACCTGGGCCACGGCAGTGTGGACGGCTGGTTTTTAGTATATGAGAAAATCAGGTGTAGTGGTTTGAATAGTGTCCCCTAAAATCCGTGTCCACTCTGAACCTCAGAATGTGACCTTATTTGGGAAAAGGGTCTCTACAGAGGTAATTAATCATCCCAGATTTAGAGTGGGCCCAAAATCTAATTAGACTTATGTCCTTGTAAGAACAGGAGAGGACACAGAGACCCAGAGAAGGAAGCAGGGAGGGGAGTGACACGAGGCCAGGCAACACCAGGAGCCCCCAGAAGCTGGAAGAAGTGAGGAAGGATCTTCCCCGAGAGCCTCTGGAGAGAGTGTGGCCCTGCCACCACCTCGGTTTTGGACTTCAGCCTCCAGGACTGTGAGTAAATTCTGGTTGTTTTCACCCAATGAGTGAAGCTTTTTATGGCAGCCACAAGACACTAATATAGCCAGGCTCAGAGATCAGACAACAGCCCTCGATCATGTAGCTCAAAAGCTCTGGGAAAGTCATTTCCCTCGCACTGGGAGGCCCCCGGGGAGGCCTTATGGGCCCTGGCTGGCCTTCTGCTCAGGACTCAAACCTATTCCTCCATCCCCCATCCGCTGGGTCTTGAAGGAAAGAACCAGACCAGGAGTCAGGGTGCCCGGGGGCCAGACCCTGTAACACCCCTAGCCACCCAGGCAGCCTCCGGAACGCCTCTGCTCTGCCACCTGCCCAGAGCAGTAATGAGGTTCACACAGATAACGAGTGAGAAAGAGCTGCTTGCTCAGGAAAGTTCTGGATAAACACAGAGTAGCACTGGTAATTATCACTGTACTTGTGTGTACTTGACAGAACCCAACATCAGCAGAGAATATCGGCATGTTCAAGGCATACAGACGTCACTATGGAAGGGAATCTAAGCAGGGGTAACCATTCTTTGTACTTCCATGGTATCAAAACAAGAACTTATACTTGATTTGCATTTCTCTTTACAATCACAGGCAGTACTAGTTGAGAGGTTTCTCTGACTTAGCTTCTAGTTGTTGCAGGTGTTCTTGTTTCACATGCTACAATAATAACCTGTCCCGGGCTGATGAACTGCCTCCACAGGACTCATGCCCATTATCTCCTTTGAGCTTCCCAGTGACCTGGTGAGACAGGTGGGAATGGCAGGCACATGATCCACATTAACAGATGACACACCTGGTTCCCATGGGCCAGGGGACTTGCCCAAGGTCACACCTGGCCTGCAGCTGACTCATACTCCTCTGACTCCAAGCCAGAAGACCCTGGTCCCCTGCAGGTGGTAATTATACACACACACACACAGGCACCAGCATAGAAAGAACTGGAAGCTCAGACCCAGAGAGATGAGGAGATGTGGTCCCAGGTAGAGGGGAGTGGGGGAGTAGAATAAGGCCTCCTTGTGTGCTTTGAGCACTGTTCTGAGAGAGAAGCTCACTGGTAGGACCCCTGCATAGCCCCCTGCTATCCCATGTGGCCACTGACTACAAAATTCCCCGAGCAAAGCAAAACAGTTACACTGTCAATTCCAGGTGGAGGGTATTTCCGTCTTGCCACTTTCTTTTAACCCCCACCCCCAATTCCCCCATCCACCAGCCCTGCCCCTGCCTTGAAGACCCATTCCAGGCCCTTCCACAGCCTCCATCACCTGGCCTGTCCATACCTCCTGGGCTCGCTCCTTGTCCTGGGTGGCCCGGATGCTTCCACCATCTGCAGACATTTTCTATTTCAGAGCTAGAAAGAACAGCTGAGTTGTTTCTCCCTCTTGCTAGCCGAGCCCACTCCAGCTTCTGGCCAGCAGCCTGGAAGAGCAGAAAGGAATCAGCCAGTGCTTCCTGGACACCTCCACAGTGCCCAGAAAATCCCCAGGAGGACCAGAGCTCCCTGGTCCCAGTCAGAAATAAAGTCTCCCAGACCGTATCCAACAGTCTCACTTTCTATGATGTGTTTGGTTCCACCTTTTGCAAGAATGCTAACGTATTGTGCCCTTAGTCGCTGAAGCAGGAGCCTGCATCACAGTGCACCTGGCTCAGGGAAAGCTGGGCTAAATCAGAATCAGCATTTCCTATCACCAGGAGCACAAAGTTCTGCAGAGATCCTACAAAACAGGTGCTGGTGGGGCCCCACCCGTCAAAGCCAGAGGCATCCTGGGCCCGCTGTGCCCCCGCCTGACTCTCAGCCGCAGCTGGGATTCAGAAAGCAACCTGCCCACTCTCAGGAGCCCCTCCTGCAGCTGCAGCCATGTCCATCCTGCTCACTGTCCCCGCAGACGATGTCATTCTTCCCACACCCGGGTCCTGGCCCCCTTCTCTCCTGCTAACCCAAAGCCTTCCACCTTTGACCACATCTCCTCCTGCAAGCTGATCACCTGTGCCGGTCTCAGGATCCAGGTGCCCTCCCCAGCACCCCCTTCTCACCGAGGTGGAGGGAGCAGGACCCCCTCCCTGGGGAAGGGAGTCTCCGCAGCCTGCAGCGGGCGGGCGGGGGAGCCGAGTGGAGACTGGGATTAGGGACAACAGGAAGTCCCTCCCAGATCCCGTTCCCCATGCAGCTGCAGCCCTACAGGGTTCCTGGCTTCGAGGGTTCCGGGTCTGGGGTCCCAAGCCTGGGCTGCACCTGCTCCTGGCCAGGAGGTGACTACCAGATCCACGATGCCAGCTATTGATGATTGCTTTACCCAGCACAGATTCGTGATACCAGCAAAGGAGGGGCCCCAAAACAGAAAAATGGGAAGATGCATTTTGTGGGAAGATTTTGATATTTGACGTTTCAAAGACAGCATTGCAGTTGTCCTTACAGAAAGAAGGTCACTTTGCCCGGTTGAAGGACAGGACCATTCTTTCCAGCACACAGGGCTTCTGAAAGTCTTATTAATAGTTGTCTCCTTGGGGCTCCTGGATTCATTTAAGGCACCTCAGGTCAGGGAGTCCTCTGGGTCCCCCCAAGACTGGCAAGGAGCTATCTCTCCCTAAGAGTGCATTTAAGAAACAGAGAGGCTGGGAACCCCCGCCCCCACTGTGATGCTCTGACCTCCCAAAGATGTGGGTAAATCCGATTTTTCCAGACCCACTCCAGCTCGGGGATAGAGGGCATGAGAGGTCTGACTCCACTACTCATGGGGTCTCAGATCCTCAGACACCCCTAGCAGCTTCAGATTCCACCTCTCAGGCTCTACTTCCCTTTAGACCCTGAAAACTAAGTCCTAGCATGGGGAGGACAGAGACTGTGCTTTATGTTTGGGGTGAGGAACCACTTCTGGGCAGGGCATGGGGGCTGGGTGTCAGGAAGGGGGCAGGGGCCCAGCCCTGGAATCAGATTCCAGAAGGTTCCTGCAGGAAATGCTCCCACGCCACTGCCCTGGCTCACCAAAGTCCTCTGACGCGCACAGCTCCACCCAGTAAGACAGGTACAATTGCCCAGTTCCAGCTCATAGCTGTGCTGTGTGGCCTTACAAGGGTTTAATTATTTTTAACTTAGTTTCTAACATTTAAAAATTAGAAGAGTTCTCATAAAATCGATTTTTTAAAAAATTAGAACATAAAAAAAAAAATCAGAACATTTGGCAATGCTGGACCCACATTCAGGGCCAGGTGGCCACAGTCCCTTCTTAGCCCCCTAAGCACCTGAGTTTACAACTTTGCTCTTGGAGCTAAACATGTTTTAGGAGTCCTGGGATTCTATGGATTCTACTGTCAATTTGATGAAAGAAAAATTACCACTGGGGTTTGTCTCTGGTTAGTATCTCCAGGTGCTTTAATCCTCAAGGAGAAGAGGGATGTACATGGTAGCAAAAGCCAATACTGTTTTCAAGCCAGAGTGAGCGATAAACTGAAACAAAGCAAAGGAGGGAAAGGTCCCAGGAACAATGACAGTACTCAGTCGGCCAAAAAGGAGCAGAGCCCAGGTTAAGGGAACCCACTCCTGTGGGGGACCACTGCAACCCACACAGTCCCAGGAGTGCACCACATCCCCCAAAAGTGGGTGTGCCCTGACTTCTGGGAAAAAGTTTCTTTACCAGCAAAAGGGGCCAATTGTGGGGCAAGGGGGAGTCCAGAGGTTTGAGGCCAAATGAAGTCTGAGCATTTATTTACTTGGTCAAAGAATATTTATTGAGCACCTACTATATGGCAGACATGAGCCCCCTCTAGGGATTGAGAGGAATTCCTTCCAGGGCAGGCTTTAGGGTGTAAGATGGGAGGGCAAAAGGACTTCAGGGGCCTTTACAAAACTATATTTTGTTTAAATGGGAAGGTTGCGGGTCCAGTAAGCAGCCAAAAAAGAATTTGATTTCTATGTGAAATCTCCTGACTTTTAAATTAATGACAAAAATACTAAAATTTCAGAACAAGTCCAACAGAACATGCCTGCTGCCTACATCCAACTCACAGGCCAGCAGTTTAGGGATGTACTTACCTTCCAAGAATTACCTATACGGATGAAGGCGCTTAGCAGAGCTTCATGCTTGGAAAACACCGAACAAATGCCAACTCCGGTACCGGCGGCTTTACTGACCTGGATTAAGGCGGGGACTCCACCTTCAGTGAACAAATCCTTATCTACTCTCAGAGATTGGCCTGACGGTTAACTCAAGACTTAAAGAATAATGAAGATTAGGGGGAAAAATCATCTGAAGTAAGAACAAAATAACTGGTACTAATTAAGGCGGCGAAGCCAGGGTGGAGACCTGCACTAACGCAATGCAGAGATGGAGCCCTAGGAAGGAAAGAGGGGACCACAGGGGAAAATAAAGAAATGTGAGATCGGTAAAGAAAAATAAGAGTAATAAACAGCGGAGCAAATGTTAAACATTGAAGAAGAAAGGGAAATCAGTAGAAACGTTAAATAGATGTGGCTCCAGGGAATAAAAACTTTTTAACGAAAAATATCTAAGAACTGCCAGGGCCGCGGTAGACCAGGGCGTGGAAGGCCAAGCGGCCGCGGCCCGCTCATCCCCGGAGGCGCGCAGGCGACCCCGCGACCCGGTCCCCGAAGCCCACGCGCCCGCGGGAGGACACGTTCGGAGCCGCGGGAGGCCCGGGAGCCACACGCGCGCCAGTCCCGCCGCCTGGCGCCGCGGCCACAGAGCGCGGACGCGGGCAGCGCGTCGCCTTGGCAACGGCGCTGCTCCGCCCCGCACGCGCGCCCACGGGTGACGCCGGTGATTGGCTAGAGCCCCGCTGGCCGCGCCCCTCCACTCAGCCCCGCCCCGCCGGGCACCGCCCAGCCGTCCGCACCTGCGCGCTCGCGTCCGCGCCCCCCGAGGCTATCTCCTCCAAGCCAGAGGGGTCACCCTAGTGCCGGCCGACCGGGCCGGTGTCCCCGCGTTTCCTGTCCGGCTGCCTCATTGCAACTTCCGGCTTGCCCGACTCTCGCGGCGCCACACCTGCCTGGTCCTGGGGGCGGGGACAACCGGAGCGATGAGGACGGCGGGGCCAGGGTCCCTGGGTCCTCGAGCCTGCCTCCAACCGTGGGGAACAGGCTGCGCGCCAGAGGGCCCTCCGCCGGAGAATGTCGGGGCCGCCTCCGTGCCTGGGACCCCGGAGTCTTAATTAAGGGAGAGCCGAACCTCCGGGGCGAGGATCCGGATCCATGAAGCGCCAATCCCGGCTCTGCCCCGCGGTCCAGCCTCCCAGGTCGGAAGTCTACCCTCTACACTCACCTGTTTGGGATGTTGTTTTGTTATGTTTCAAAAATGAGAGTATACCATATGCTGCTGACCTATCCCCTCTGTGTGTGTGTGCTTGTGACATATATCTTAAAGATTGTTCAAAATAAAAAACATATAGAGAAAAATAGGAGAGAAAAACCCACGCAGCATTGCTTTGCTTTTTTCTTTGGTGGTGGTGGGGCATTTATTTTGCTTAGTTTTTGTTGGAGACAGGGTCTCTGTTACCTGGGCTAGAGTGCCGTGGCGTCATCATAGCTGACTGCAACCTCAAACTCCTGGGCTAAAGCGATCCTCCTGCCACAGCCTCCTGAATAGCTGGGCCTACAGGCACTCGCCAGTACGACTGGCTACTTTTGCTATTTTTTGTAGAGACAGGCTCTCGCCCAGGCTAGTCTCCAACTCCTGAGCTCAAGCAATCCTCCCACCCTGGCTTCCCAAAGTGCAAAGTGCTAGGATTACAGGCGTGAGCCACCGCACCCAGCCTTGTTTTATTTTTAAACTAGGACACGTTCTGTTGAATGAATCTATTCAATTTCTTTAACCAGTCCCCCACTCGCTACTCAATTCTTCACCCTCTTGCCTTGCAGTAACTGGAACTACCCCGGTAGCTATTACCATGGAGCCTCTGCTGCTTTCTAGTGAATGAACAAGATTAATCTGAGCTTGCAAACGGGGAGATGGAGAGGCTGTCCTCATGCACCTGGAGGAGTGTCCCCAGCCCCAATCTCCTGGCCCAAACGTGGCTCCTGGATTTGAGCCCTTATGCCAGCTGGGCAGCATGCCCATCACAGTTGGAGAAAACAGCCTTTTCGTGACCTAGACAAGTCCTAGGGGGACAGGAAGAGCATCTCTAGGCAGCAGCACTAGGTTCTTCTTTCTTTCATCATCAGGGTTGGTAGCTTCAGCTTCAGCTAGGCAAGCTGTGAACTTCAGGACCAGAAAACCCCGAACACCTGCACCCCAGTGAGTTAGTATAGGAGATGTACTACCTGAGCCTTGAGCCAAAGTTTAAGGCTGCTTACAATACTGAACAAAAGCTTTGAAATGATTAACAGCCAGCCTCAATGGAAGGTAGTTCAGCTTTCCTTAACAGGACCTGGCAACCACTGGAGCAGGGATCTACTGGCTCCAGTTAAAGCCAGTAGTACAAACTGGTTACTGCCAAGATGAAGCCCAAAGTTGACTGCTCATAGACCTTTTGCCTTATTGTAATGCTAAAAATCACACTCAAGGGTGGAGAGGTAACATGCTAATGAGATGTTCGATGTATGAAGAAGCATAATGGGCAGCTGCCAACAATGACTCCTTCCTCTACGTGTCACACCTCTCCATGCTACGATTTTAATGTTGGCATCAAGCTTTCTCTCTTACCCTTTAAAAGTTCCCCAGCCCTTTGTTCAGAAAGCCAATATGGCTGCTCCTTATCCAGCACTGTCTCCCTTTTGTTTGAGCAAAAGCCTCCCCTGTCCCCATAAAGCCTTGCCTGTCTTGTACCAATTTCTGTTGACCCAGGGACCAAGAACCATGAGGTTGGTAACACCAGTATCCAGCACATTGTATCTACCCGGAAGCTCAGGACAGCTTACAGGACAGAAAAGGAGGGAACACTGTTGGAACTAAGCTCGAGTCCCTCACACAGGCTTTGGGGCTGCAACCTCTGGGGTGGAAATTAGGGTAAGTTAAATTACTTTCCCTTTAGAGGTTGGTGCATTTTTCAGGAAACCAGAACACTGTCATCATCCCAAAATACCCTTCACTGCTGCTCCCACTTCCTGCTACCTGCCAGCAAAGCACCCTCTCATGTTGGGTAGAGTTGCAGGCTGCATTTACTCATACATAAGCCAAAGCCTGTGCAGCCCTTGGGCATGGAAGGCACTCGGACCTGACCCGCTCAGCATCAGAGCAGAGGCTGGGGGTGCCCAGGTACCCACCTCTATGTCCTTTCCAAGGGGTGTCCTCAGCCTTCTCTCTTGCTGCTGTCTCTGCACCCTCCCCAACCCAAGCCCTGTGATTCCTTCCTCTGTGTGTCATGTGATCTTCATTTCACACGAATCCATGTTATATTCTTTGTAATCCATTAAGTGTGAAAAATATAGAACTTTCATATATTTATCTCATCCTTCTAAAAAAAGTATATTTTTGTGAATGCTTTGTAATGGAAAAAAAGTTAACTAATGTTAAGATCCAGGGCTCCTTAGAGAAGTGGCTGATTCTGAGATGAGCCTGGAATGTCCAGTAGTGCCAGAAAGTGAGGAAATGCTAAAAAATAATAATAATTAAAAATTATGGGGCATTTTTTTTCTTTTTCTTTTCTTTTTTTTCCTTCCCTCTCTGCCCTGAATGGGACATGTTTTTAAAGGGACACAAGAACAAATGGATAGAGCTCCCCGTGGCCAAAGTGGGAACAATTTGAGTAATAAAATAAATTATTACTGGATTATAACCCAAAGTATGGAATAAATATCCATAAATTCATACAGATAAAAAATAAATGATTAAATAAAAGGAAGAGAAAAGTCTCCCACACAGAATTCCAAACTGTTCCTCGGACACTCTTCCCTCAAGGGGGTGCAGCGTGACGCCCACTCTTCAGGCGTGATCTGGCACCGTGACTCCCTCGCAGAGCAGATGTGGGAGGGCGAGGGTGGCAGGGAAGAGGTTTACCGCAGAGAAACCTGGCAAACATCTCCGCCAGGTGACCGAGGTCAACCCCAACAGTGATATTTTGGCTTAGTACTGTGTATCCGTGGTATGAGGTGATAAAAATGGCATTTCACCTCGAACATCAGACAAAGCCCAACTGAGATGAATCCTACGATACACTGATACACTGACCAGCACTCCTCAAAATTGTCCAGCTCATCAAAAACAAAGAATGTCTGAGAAATTGTCACAGCCAAGAAGAGCCGGTGGAGACACAAGGACTAAATGGCATGTGGTATGGGGAGAGGGTCCCGGAACAGAAAAAAAGATACCAGGTATAGCAGGACAGTGGCCATGGAAGTTGGAATCCACTAAGGAGTGTGTAACAACTCACCTGCCGAATCAACTAAAAATAATATCTAAAAAATTAAAAAAAAGACACCAGGTAAAAACTAAGGGACCTAAATCAACTGTGGATTTAATTAATAATAATGTATCAATGCCAGTTTATTGACTGTGACAAGTGCACCACCCTAGTAAGTTACTGGGTGTGAGGTACATGGACTCTCTTTTATGGACATGGACTCTCAGGGAATCTCTTTATGCTGCTCTCAGTTTTTCTATAAATCTATAACTTCTTAAGAAATAAAGTCTATTTTTAAAAATCAGTACTATAGTCCATGAATATAAATCATTTATAATACACACCAGGGGATCAAGAACATTTTATTATAAGAAAAATATGTGATCAAAAGTTTAAAGGCCAGGCGCAGTGGCGCACGCCTGCAATCCTTGCACTCTGGGAGGCCAAGGCGGGAGGATTGATCAAGACCAGGCTGAGCAAGAGCAAGACCCCATCTCTCCTAAAAATAGAAAAATTAACTGGGCTTCACGGTTCCCACCTGTAGTCCCAGCCACTCGGGAGGCTGAGGCAGGAGGATCGCTTAAGCCCAGGAGTTTGAGGTTGCTGTGAGCTAGGCTGACACCAGGACACTGTGGCCAGGGTGACAGAGCAAGACTCTTGTCTCAAAAAAAAAAAAAAAATTTAAGACGCCTCTCAACCTTGGCGTCTACCCTTAATGAGTAAGAATTAACATTTAATGGGTGTTTTAGTCTGCATTAGACATATGCCATCTCACATTTATACACTGAGTCACTTAATCCTCACAACAGCCCAGGAGGAGGAATAATTATCACCCCTGTTTTGCAGGGAGAACAAGAGGCTGGCTCTGTCACCCAAGATCACACAGCAGAGCGTGTACAGTAGAGTGTGGGCTCCGAACCGGGCAGTCTGGCCCCAGGAGCTCACTCCCTTGATCACTACTCTGTACTGACTTTGTTCTGGGCCTTTATTGAACTCCTTAAAATGAGGAGACCAAGAGGGAATGGTAAATAATTATTTTTATTTGACTACTTGGAGATTTCCAGACATCGCTTGACTTCTTGAAAACAAGAACGCAAGCAGGTGGGGCAGTTCTCACCTGCAGTGCCAGCTAGTTGGGAGGCTGAGGTGGGAGGATCACTTGAGCCCAGGAGTTGGAGACCAGCCCGGGTAACATACTGAGACCCCATCTCTAAATAAATAAATTAATAAAAACAAAATAAAAATGCTAGGCAGTTACAGTCCTGTGAAAAGCCATTCTGGAGTGACAGCTTTCTTCCCAACGCATTTCTCCAGTAACACTTCAAAAGTGTTGTGAGTAACAAGTTTAGCACTTTGCAGAGGGACCTGACCCACCTTGGGGGGCAGGGAAGGCCATCAGGTGGCTGGAATGTAGCCATCAAAGGAACAGAGGCCACCAGCTGGGGAAACAGGTAGGGATGGTGGTCTGAGGGTGTGGAGCTCAGAAGATGATGAGGGTATTTATTGAACTTGATCCTAAGAGCAATGGGAGGCCCGTCACGGTCAGGTCTGTGGCTTACGAAAGCCACTGTAGTGTGGTATGAAGTGTGGTTGGGGAGGGCTGCACAACAAATCATCCCCAAACTGAAACCAATGGGACTTAAACTATCTCACAGTCAGTCAAGAACTGGGGGCAGTTTGACCAGGTGACCCTGGTTCAGGGTCTCTTATGAGGTTGCTGTCAAGATGTCCGGCCAGGGTGGCTGTCATCTGAACTCTCGAATGAAGCAGGAGGATCTGCTTCCAGGAGAGTCGCTCACGTGGCAGGCACGATGGGCCTCCCCAGAGGGCTGCGTGAGCACCTTCACAACACACCCCATCCCCGCTGCCGCCCTCCCCACAGACCCTGTCTGCTAGGACAGGCTCCGCTCCCTCTCCCTTCCCCCACCTCGCGCTCACCAGGAAGTCTCTCCCGTGCCTCATCCTACTGTGGGGTCCCACTGTGGCGTCTGCCTCTGCGCCAGCCCACCAGGCGCCCCGGTCTCCCTCTGGCCACCCTCGTGAGCGCCAGACCCCAGCGAAGCGGGCATGGCCCTTCCAGGAGCCAAGCGTGCTGCCGAGCCCTGCCTGCGCTCCTGACCACAAAACCGTGAGCCAAAGGGGCTGTTCCAACCCGCTGAATGTCGGGGCCCAAGTTACATAGCAATAGGGGACCGCAGCAGGGACCAGCCCACGACCTCTCAGGTTCCTGTGTGGACACCGGTGACCACACGCAGAGTGTCTGGTTAAAATGTCTCAGAAATGGGAAACAGAGTTATTTTCCATCCCCAAAACTGCTTTCTTTCCTCGCAGAATCGCCTTGATAAGGATTCTATTAACTTTCATCCTGTTCCAATTTTGCCAGTTCTTGAAGGTCTTTTGGATACTTCTTCCTTTTGTCCTGACCTCCAAGAAAGTGAGTGCGGATCCCCGGGGCACTGTTGTATTTGGAGTCAAACCTACTGTTCGTTGCCCAAAATGTGAACAGCACATTTTCCTCACGCCAGTGAGCCCGGAGTAGAACTGTCCGGGGGCCCCGGCGCTTCCACAGAAAGAAGGAAATTGTTACCACCTATGAGCCCTCCTGATGGCCTCCTGGCATCGATCCGCTCCTGGCTGTGAAAGTCATGTTTGCTCTTCGATTTTAATACCAGCTAAGGCATGAATTAGGCGCCCGAGGGGCCGATGATTATCAGGTCATCTTTGCTGTCCATCTGCTGTCGTCCCAATGCTTGGAACCTCTGCCATGCGCTCTGCCCTCCCAAACCATGGGTCACAGGTGCAGCGGGAGGAGAAGCCTTTACAAGATATCCAAGCACCAATGTCGAGTAGACAAGAGTTGAGAAGCAAAATGTTAATATAAATGCAAGGGCAGGCCGGGCGTGGTGGCTCACTCCTGTAATCCTAGCACTCTGGGAGGCCGAGGTGGGCGGATCACTCAAGGTGACGAGCTGGAAACCAGCCTGAGCAAGAGCAAGACCCCGTCTCTACTAAAAATAGAAAGAAATTAATTGGCCAACTAAAACTATATATAGAAAAAATTAGCCAGACACAGTGGCATGTGCCTGTAGTCCCAGCTACTCCGGAGGCTGAGGCAGGAGGATCTCTTGAGCCTAGGAGTTTGAGGTTGCTATGAGCTAGGCTGATGCCTCAGCACTCTAGCCTGGGCACCAGAGAGAGACTCTGTGTCAAAAAATAAATAAATAGGCCGGGCGTGGTGGCTCATGCCTGTAATCCTAGCACTCTGGGAGGCTGAGGCAGGTGGATCATTTGAGCTCAGGAGTTCTAGACCAGCCTGAGCAAGAGCGAGACCCCGTCTCTACTAAAAATAGAAAGAAATTAATTGGCCAATTAAAAATATATAGAAAAAATTAGCCGGGCATGGTGGCGCATGCCTGTAGTCCCAGCTACCCGGGAGGCTGAGTCAGGAGGATTGCTTGAGCCCAGGAGTTTGAGGTTGCTGT
>CAUYPO010004280.1:0-42407 GCA_963574435.1 Cheirogaleus major | reverse complement strand
GGTTCACTAGGCCTACCATAACAAAATACCACAGATAGGCTGGCTTAAACAACAGAAATTTATTTTCTCAAAGTTCTGGAGTCTGGAAGTTCAAAATCATGGTGCTGACAGGGTTGGTCTTCTCTGAGGCCTCTCTCCTTGGCTTGCAGATGTCCACCCCTTTATTGTGTCCTCATGGGGTCTTTTCTTTGTATGCACACATCCCTAGTATCTCTCTGTATGTTCAAATTTTCTCTTCTTACAAGGACACTAATCAGATTGAATTAGGACCCACCCCCCACCATATGACCTCACTTAATCCTAATCACTTCTTTTTTTTTTTTTTTGAGACAGAGTCTCACTCTGTTGCCCCGGCTAGAGTACCATGGCATCAGCCTAGCTCACAGCAACCTCAAACTCCTGGGCTCAGGCAATCCTTCTGCCTCAGCCTCCCAAGTAGCTGGGACTACAGGCATGCGCCACCATGCCTGGTTAATTTTTTCTATATTTTAGTTGGCCAATTAATTTCTTTCTATTTTTTAGTAGAGATGGGGTCTCACTCTTGCTCAGGCTGGTTTCGAACTCCTGAGCTCAAATGATCCGCCCACCTCAGCCTCCCAGAGTGCTAGGATTACAGGCGTGAGCCACTGCGCCCGGCCTTCATCATGGTTTTAACTCCTGTTGTGACCACATAGTGTGTTAAAATCATAGAAAAGGCATCACTTTTGGAGAATGCGGTAACTACAGCCGCATGCCTCTGGTTTGGATCACATCTCAGTGGGCCTCTGATGGAAGAGGACACTGGGAGTGATTTTGGAAGGCATCCCATCTGTCTTCATTGTCAACACTACTTGTAAGCTCGTGACACTGTGCTGGGAGCTGTGGGAACCAGTGACAAAGGCACAAACTCCATTCTTGGGAAGTTTGTGCATACATACATCCCAACACAGGCAGCCATATGTAGAATATATATGAAGAGAGTACAACTCTAAATGTTGACTCTTAGGTGGAAAGTCATGTGACTTTGGGTCATATGGACCTCGATCTAAATCCTATTTATCGACTGTGTTATCTTGGGCTCTGTGAACCTTCATTTACTCATGTAAACTGGAAATAATAATGCCTTACCTACAGGGATGTTCTAGGAATGAAATGTGTATAAAGAACAAAGTGGAAGGCTTTGCACATGGAGACAAATAACAAATTATTTCCTTTCCTTTCATGAGGGGTTGGTGCTATGATGTGGATGAGGATAATGGAGCAACTATGGAGATTCCACGTTTAGAGAGTAGGAATTACTGCATCTTACTAAGCAGGTGGGCTCTCTGGGCTGTCTGAATGACAGGGTAGGGACAGGGTGGGTCTGACTTACTGAGTCATGAGGGTTCTCCCTATAGGATAAGGGCTCAAAGGTGTGAAGGTGCCTGTCTCTCTTCAGTCCTGAGCCAGTCGTTGACGTTTTAGCAGCTTTGGCTTCTCTTCAGCTCTGGGTGCTACTTGCATAGGAGTTGGCACTTGTGGGTAATCTACAACTACAGATGTAGTGGAATCCCAAGGATTGATGGAGGGTCAGTGTGTGTACTTTTATGGGGAAAAGAAGAGGATCCCCATGTCTCTCTGGTGCCTCACGTTCAGTTAAATGTTGTTCCAATCAATGGTATTGATTGGTCTCTGATGGAGATTCAGTTCTTAGTTCAGTTTCCCATTTCACTATAGAATGTGAATGTATATGCTGAGACACAGGGAAGGAGTTATGATGAACAAAGGGCTGTAGAGGAGCAGGCATGGGAAACTATGGGAACAGTACATGGGAGCAGTATGTTGCTGTAGAGGGACTAAGGAAATGAGGATTAGAGAGTTCCTTCCATTAAAGAAACTAGAGAAGGAGGAAAGAATGGTCTTAATGTAGGACCACCGTTCCAAGTGCAAGAGGCAAATGTCCATTGGTGGATATGAAGACCTAAGGCAGAGAGGAGGGTTGGCTTGGAACTCAACCAAGAGCATTTAAGAGTTCTTTTCTCAGAAAATATCTTGACAAAGCTTTAGTTAGCTGTCTGACTAGTGTGTAGATGTCCTTGAGATGTGCAGTAAAAAAACAATAACAAACAAAGGACACAAGACCTAGTAAATCTTTTAACTCAGGTCCCTTACCAACCACATCAAGGCTTCAAAATATGGCTTTATCCCAAGGAATCTTTAGCTCCTCCCTGGCACCTCACAACAAACATTCCTCTGAAGGGATCTCTTTTTTCTCAGTGTGATGGAAGGGTTGAACTTGGGGAGAAGGAACTTTGCATTTCATCAGCATCTGCTGTGTGCCAGGGAGAGTCCTGGGCACTTTTTTATGTCATTTTAGTTTTTGTAACAACTACATGTTCTATGCATGTAAAGGCCCAATTTTACAGATTAAGAAACTGAGGCTCAGAGGTGTGCAGTGTCTTGCCCAGGGCCACGTGGATGATGAGTAAGTGGCAGAGCTGAAGTTAGAATCCCAGATCTGACATCAACACCAGATCATCTCTAGCCCCTAAATGTCAGGTGAAGGAGTTTGGAATTCTTTTAAAAGGCAACCTGTATGATTAACAAGATGATATATGGGAGAAAACATTTTCCTCTTGAATACACACACAGAAGTTGTAGATCAATAAAAGTAGGCTCTAAACCTCACTCATGTGGGCTCTTGGGCCCTATGGGCCCTTGGGCTTAATTCTTCTTTATGCAGTTAAAACTGTGTGTGCTGTCTGGTTCCAGTCTTGGGGTTTCTTGGAGCCTGAAGAGTCTCAGGGCATGAGCAACACCAGCCTAAGATCTTGCCTAAGATATACTTTATAATCTTCCTCATTTTCCACATTCTTTTTTTTTTTTTATTTCAGCATATTATGGGGGTATAAATATTACGGTTACGTGTATTGCCCATGCCCTCCCTCCCCCACTGAAGTTTCCACATTCTTTATGTACTCCTTCTCTCAGAAGTGATAGATTTGTGTATTAGAGTAATTCTATGTTAAGATGATTTGGAAAACTGGGCTCCAAACCACTTTTTTCCATGTTGCACATTTATTCATACTATGCCCACCAGCCACAAGCTGTGTTGTGCCCGGCTCAACTGCATACCTCATGCATCACCTTATGTTGTCACTGTTTTGGGGCTTGGCTTATTAACATCTCTAATATTAATACCATGAATTCATTAGGGTGGCGTCATCAACTTACATATCTATGAAAAGTGCAGTGCTAGGCCGGTAGGATACAATTGTACAAATATATACAGATTGAGAGTGATTATTGGTGAGAACCTTCTAAGAGAAGTCCTTCCCTGGGGATGGCTTAGAACCAAAAGAGAATCCTTAACTTGGTGGGTAGGTGGGCATTGCTGAGAGGAGCAGGAGAGGAAAACATTCCCTGGAGGAAGAGGGAGGATTGTATGTGTTATTTATTGCTGTGGGACAAAATACCCAAAGTTTAATGGATTAAATCAACTTTATTTGCTTATAGTTCTATGGGCTAGAAATTTGGATTGAGCTCAGTTGGGTGATTCTTCTGGTCTCACTTGGGATCATTCATATAGCAGCTTGACTGGGGCTGGATGGTCTGAGATAGCTTCATTCACATGTCTGGTGGTTGGTGCTGGCTGTCATCTGAGTGCCTCCCTCTGTTCTTCTCTCTGTGTCATGTCATCTACTAGAAGACTAGACTGAGTTTCTTTACGTCATGGCAGAAGTATTGTAAGAGGACAAGAGCAGAAGCTATAATTTTAATACCTACTAAAGTTGAGGCCTAAAAGTCACAGCATCTCTTCTGCTATATTCTATTAGTCAAAGCAAGTCACCTGACACAGTGGGTAGGGAAATAGGCTCCATTTCTTCATAGGAAGAGAGGCAAAACCACATCATAAAGGAGGGTGCACACAGGATAGAAGGACTCGATGTGGTCATCTTTGTAAACAACCTACCACAGAAGGACTTCTGTTTTTTCTACCCTCCTTTAAGTTTGAACTGCATATTCCCTGAGGAATTACTGCCTGTGGAGATCAAATTATTAAATAGAATTTTAATTCTCAGGCAGATGGTTTAATAATTGCAATCAGTTTCCTTCAGAGTCCCTGAATAAAATCATCTTCCCAGGGGTTCTAGGAAAGGCTTTGATGGGTGTCTTAATCACTCTTTCCCCAAAGCCCATACTTCCTCATAGGTTTTTGGATATTTGATGGGAAAGGCAACTTGGGGGAATGGAAAAGCATGGGCTGGGGAGGTAGACAGACTTGGGTGCAGCCAGTTAAATCTTAGTTCTGACTGGCTACATGGCTTTGGGTAGATTGCTTGACTTCTCTGAATCTTATTTTTTTCATCCATAAAATGAGTATATCTATTTTACATGATATATTTGAGGAGTCATTCATTCAACCGTGGGTGATGATAATTAGAATCAACTCCAGGGGTAGCCTGAGCTCAAGGCCCCTCATTCAGAGCTCCTGAATCAAGCCCATCCTACTGTGCCCCATTCCCCTTTACCATACCTTGGCACACTGGCCTAAAAGGTCATGGGTTTCCACAGGTCTTCTTGTCTTACTCTGTCTTGATTCCTGTGAGCAGGGAAGGTCAGGATGGATCTGTCTTCCTTATGATAGCAAGATAAGTATGCATGGAGGAAGAGGGAGGGGATTTAAGAAAAGCAGCTGGAAAGTCTGCTCCAGATGACAAGAAATTCTGCTAGAGTGCTGGATGGAACAGCCAGAAATGATGCAGAGAATCTTCTCACTACTCAGGACAAGGGTGTGGGATTTGGATGCATAAGACCCAGGCCTCTAGCTCTGAGGTCTTGGGCAAGCCTTTTAACCTCTCTGAGCCCAGCTTTCCTTATCTGTACCCTAGGTATCAGAATTTTGTGTTGCAAGTTTGTTGAGAATAGGAGAGGAAAATTTGCCATGAGAGTACCTGGCATGATAGTAAATGGTAGCTTTGTGGTTATTCTCAACTCTCTCATTGCTATGCTTCCTGCATGTTGGGGCTCTGCCGTCCACAAGAAGTGATGGGGTAAAACCCTTCCATGCTCTGAATGACCCATCTCCTGGGACTTGATAGCTATGCTCTTGACAGGTTGTGCTTCATGTAGATTTTTATAAATTGAATGCTATTTCCTCATTGACTGACCTGATTATTGATCTCAGTGAAAGAGTTCGGTGGAAAACAGATGTAACAGGAATAAGCAGAGCTGCTGCAATCAGCTTCCATCATCATTCTAGCCAGGAAACTGGGCTTCGGGAGATTAAGTAAATAACTTGCCTAAGGCCACACAACTATTATAGTTAGTGACAGAGCTGGGGAACCAGACTGTCTGGTTCAGATTGGCAGGGGTGGGGAGGAAAGGAGAAAAGCATAGCAAGTAGACCAGAAGGAAATACATTAAAAAATTATAGTTAATATATGGGGGATGGGCTGGGGTTGAGACATGAGGTCATTTTATTTCCTATGTTGATTTTTTAAAATTTCTATGATGAACATGTATTTCTTTTATAATGGGTAAAATAAGTTTGCTAAAGAAAAAGTAAATTTAAAAAGAGGAATGTTGGGAGAGCAGAGCCAAAGTAGTCACCTGTGTCTAGATCATGGACCTGGGTGTGCCAGACTGGAAGGGAATGTAGTGAACAAAGGGCAGAGAAAATTGGCAGTAGACACTGACCCTTTCCTTGGCTTTGAGGTTGGAGCTACCTAGCAAAAGTGACGCTTAGGTTAATCAGAAGGGATTTGGTGGGTGGGGGGAATGTAGGGGTCAACCAACTATTGCATTGAAGTTTCCTCAGCTTTGTCTGTCTCTTGCCTTGGCCTCCTGGCCTAGTGGTAATTGAGGGAAGGGGGGGCGGGAGGAAAGAGGCCAAGGTTCCCTGTCCTTTGAATGGCCACGTGTCAGGGCCCACCTAGAGAGACCAGGGCAAGACCTCAGAAATCCCCATCAGGATGAGGATGAAGGTTCACTCCAGGAGCTCTGGAAGAAAATATGTAAAACTTGTTATTATTACTGTGAAATACAAAATGCCTCACCATTTATCATTGCCAGGGAGTTCCTGATATTCCCACAGACTTTCTGAAGCAGTGAGGTGGGACCTTTTAAGAGTATAGCATTTGTCCATTTTATATGCACAAGGCTTACCTGCTTGTCACTTGCTGCCAATCTGCCCTCAGGTTTGAGCCCCTCTACCAGTAACTCCCAAGTCAGACTTCCTTCTTGGAGCCCCTTTTCCACCCCCAAGATGTTAGGCCATTGGGCAAAGTGCCCAGAAGTCTGGAATTGCAGCTGTCTTCCCAGAGAAGGGCATAAGTGCAGGATTCTCCTCAGGTCCCCCATGCATGTGGCCTGGAGCTGAGTGTCTGCCAGCTCCCCTCCCCGTGCACAGCAGGCCTGACCTGACCAGGCTACCTGACGACAGATGACGTCCAGAGAAGAAGAGCTTCTCCACAGGAGGGAGGTTGGGGCAGCCTGCAGGTGTGCTCTGGGGGCAGATTCATGGGCAGGAATGAAGGATGTTGTTGGGGTCTGTTCCAGAGCTCAGGCTCACCTCACCAGGTGCCTTGCAAGATTGGCACAGGCCCTGTTATTCCCACTGCAGGAGTGGATATGGAGAATTAATAATGGGACTTTGTACCAGGGTCCAGGGGGGACAGGAAAGATACATGTTTGGAAACCAGAGGTGAGCGCTGGCCCATGAGGGACCTGGGTGTGTGGCCTTAGCTGAGGGTATATGAGTTTGTAGCCAGAGACTCACCCACAGCCTCTGGGCTGGAGGATTCTCACCATCCCCTGCCTGTCAGAGTTCTTCCTTTCTTAGTTTCAGCTCTTATAATCCTTGGCAGGGGAAGATGTTTGAGGATGGCTCGGATCCTGTGAGCTAGTCACCATCTTCGGAACTGAGAAAACAGTAGCCGAATTTAAATCACAGAGGAGTTTCCTTTTCTGCCCGGTCATTTGTGTGAGGACCTGTGCTGTCCTTCCAAGAAAGGGGCCAGCTGGCAGGATCAGTGTCCCATGGCCCTGCGCCAGCTTGATTCTGTTGTCATGAAAATTAATGTAGAGGGTGAGGCAATTTGTGGGGCCATGCAGCTGGCAGGCCCAGCCCAGCCTGTGTGTGCATCAAGGGAGCTTCAATTCTTTGCTTCCCAGGTGCTTTGTGTTGTGTATGGCGAGGTATGTGGAATAAAATCACACCAGGTTCTCTGTGCTGAAGATGCTTACAGAATATTGGGAATGGAAGACCCACACACCTGGTGGCCCTGAGCTCTCTGCTCCTGCATTGATCCTTTCTATCTCCCCCAAATCAATCTTCCTGAAACAGCAGGTATCTTTAGTTGCTTTCTACCTCCTAAAGCAGTGACTTAACCTGGTTCACATCAGCACCACGTGGGAGAAGGTGGAGTAGAATGACTGAAGTTACCAAGAAACCCATCCTGAAGAGGCTCCAAGTAGTACTCAGGGAACAGATAATTTTCAGTTTCGGTAATCTCCACACAGCCCACTCACATTGTGATACCTTTTTGATGACTTGGGCTGGCTTCTCTCTTCCACCCACCTGTGGCCATGGCCTCTGTCCTCACCATCTGACTGGTGTATGCTCAGTGATTTTGACTCTTTTGGGTGTTAGCTGGAACCAAATACCCCTAAGAGGGTAAAACAGCTGCTAGTGCCAAAAGTCAGGGCATACACTGTCAAGCCAAAGGTTTCTGACCCAAACTGTGGAGGGAGGCAAGCATGAGAAGCAGGGAGTCCTGGCTCCAACCCAAGCTCAGCCATCAACTGTATCACTTGGCTTGTAAGTCACATTTCCAGTCTGATTGCAGTTTCTTCTGATGAAAAACAAGGTTCAATTCTGTAATCTGCTTATCTGGATTGTTCATGCCACTGTTCTCTATTTGCAAGGAAATTTGGGAGACGACTGTATGTTCTGACTGTAGATCAGTTCTCTCCTTGCCAAAAAGGCATCCTTAGATCTTGGCTAAAAAGAATTACAGACTGTTGGTGTTAGGGGGGAACTTGGAGATAGTCTGGCTCAATCTCCTACCTGATGGGCATCCATAATATTCATAAAGCAATGGAGGCAGTGGATTGATTTCCTGTCAGGCTCCTGGGGCAGAGAGGCTCATTGGTCCCACAGGCTCAGAGCACTTAGTAAAGGTCATCTGACATTCCCTGAGAAGAGGCAGAGGTGGCCCCTTTCTTCTTAGAGGTGGAGAGGTTGCCTGGGTGGGCACCACTGCCTGGGCGGTGGCTATGGGCTCCCTTTGTTCTTGCTCCTCTCCTTGCCATGGGCCTGGGAGTCTGAGGGCCCTGCTCTGCACAGGATGGAGACCTCTGCATGTGTCCTCTAGGGAAGGCCAGCCACATCCCACATACTCAGGACGAGGTCATTGCTTGGCAAGTGTGGACTTGGGCAAAGCCCTCTTTGTCTCCTGGAAACATTCTAAATGCAGTGAATATCCAGGGTAACCTTGACCACACCCATGGTCTAGTTAAAAACATGAGGAATGGCAGTTAGTTGGGAGCAACATTAGGGAGTTGAGAGTTACAAATGAGTCAGGAGCTCAGGAAGGGGTTGCAAGGACTCATTGAGAAGACTGTGAAGTGCTAGCAAGGGGTGGTTTTGAAGCACACCAGGGGTAATGGTATTTTAGTGGCCAGTAACCCAGAAGTTTCTTTTTATCCTCCATAGTTTTCCCAGAGTTTCCTGAACCCCATACCTTGGAGATCAGCCCTGATCTAATTCATGTATCCCTGGGTAATAGGTGGACACAGCTACTTGGGCCAAGCCAGTGTTTTAGAATGTGTGGTCTGGTCCACTTGCATCAGCACCACTGGGGGTTCTTTCAATGGTCAGAGCCATGGGCTCCATGTGGACTTACAGGTCCAAGCAGTGGCATCTAAATGCTTACCTGAGGTGAAAGATGAGTACACATTTCGTAGCCCTCTTGTTGGGTCCACAACATACCTTTTTATTAAAAAGATGATGTTTAAACAACACTAGGCAAGTGGTAAAGGGAAGAACAGTAGTTCCCCCTTATATGTGGGGGATATGTTTCAAGACCCCAATGGATGCCTGAAACCATGGAGAGTACTGAACCTTGTATCTACTATGATTTTTCCTATACATATATACCTATGATAAAGTTAAATTTATAAAGTAGGCACAGTAATAGAATAACAACAACAATAATAAAATAGAACAATTATAACAACATACAGTAATGCATTGCTTAACAATGGGGATATATTCTGAAAAATGCATTGTTAGAGGATTTTGTCATGTGAGTATCAGAGAACGTACTTTCACAAACTTATATGGTAGCGCTTACCCCACACTTAGGTTATATGGTGTAGCTTATAGCTCCTGGGCTACAAACCCGTACAGCATGTTACTGTACTAAATACTGTAAGCAATTGTAACACAATGGTAAGTATTTGAGGATCTAAACATATCTATACATAGAAAAGGTACAGTAAAAATATGGTATACAAGACAAAAAATGGTACACCTGTATAGGGCATGTATCATGAGTGATACAGGACTGGGAAGTTGCTCTGGGTGAGTCAGCGAGTAAGTGGTAAGTAAATGTCAAGGCCTAGGACATTACTGTGCACTGCCATAGACTTTATAAATACTGTACACTTAAGCTATACAAAATTTATTTTAACAATTCTTCAGTAATAAATTAACTTTAGCTTATTTTGTAACTTTTTTACTTTATAAAATTTTAAAATTTTTAAAACTTTTTGGCTTTTTTATAACACTCAGCTTAAAACATACATTATATAGCTGTACAAATATATTTTTATATCCTTATTCTATAAGCATTTTTCTATTAATTTTTTTTGTTTTTTACTTTTTAAACTTTTTTGTTACAAATGAAGACACAAACACACACATTAGCCTAGGTCTACACAGGGTCAGGATCATCAATATCTGTCTTCCACCTCCACATCTTGTCCCACTGGAAGGTCTTCAGGGGCAATAACACACATGGAGCTGTCAACAATGACAACAATGACAACAATGCCTTCTTCTGGAACACCCTCTGAAGGACCTGCCTGAGGCTGTTTTACAGTTAACTGTTTTTCTATAAGTAGAAGGAGTACACTCTAAAATAACGATAAAAACTATGTATAGCAAATATATAAACCAGTAACATAGTCATTTATTATCATTATCAAGTATTATGTCCTGCACATAATTGTATGTGCTATGCTCTTATACAGGTGGCAGTGCAGCAGGTTTGTTTACACCAGCATCACCACAGACACATGAGTAATGCTTTGCCCCATGACATTATAATAGCTACGATGACATTAAGATGATAGAAATTTTTCAATGCCCATTGTAACCTTATGGGATCACTGTCATATATACAGTCCATTGCTGAATGAAATGTAGTTATGTGGCTTGTGACTGTACTGTAAGAAAAGTTACGCAAACGTGGTCTTTCTCTTTCTCTCTCTCTCAGAATAACTTATTGCACTGTACTGACCTAAGTTTGGACTCTGCTTAACCATGAGTACCTGAAACCACAGAAAGTGAAACTGCAGATAAGGGGGGACTGCTGCAATTCTTTCAGAGCAAACATTTTAAAGGAATGAATGCCCAAGATTCTTCCTCATTAAGCCATAGCATCCCCCTCATCAGTGCCCCCCCAACAAACTTTGATCAGGATGATGCTGAATTTGAGCCTGGGGTGTGTGTGTGGGATGTTCAGCCTTTCTTGGTTTCATAGCTGACCTTGCCTTTGACCTTCTCTGCTAGGGCTGCTCTGTTTCTTCCCTGTCGAAAGAGGCTATAGCAGCTTTTGAAAGGAGTGCCTGGCTTTCTCTTTCTAGTGCTCCTGAGCAGTTTTAGACCCATTGTCTCCAGCCCTCCAGCTCCCACTTTGAAGGCCACAATTTTCCATGATTTAGGAAATATAAACTCTCTGGTTCCTCAGAGTTTCTCTGCCAGTTTACTCTGTGCTTTGGTGTTGCCTTCCTCTGACTTTCAACCAAGAAAAGTAGGGTAGTCTCCCCGTCTCCCCTTTCCCTAGCCTAGAAACAGAAGGTGTGGGCGCTCAGGGAGTGCTGGCTCTTCAGAAAGACCCACATTGGAATCTTGGCCCTGCTACTTAAAAGCTGTGTGGCCTTCAGCAGGTCATATGAACTCTCTGTAAAAGGGCAGAAGAGGACCTCCCTCAGGGGTCTCATGTGAGGATTCACTATAATAACATGGGCAATCTCTAGCTCAGTGCCCCCCATGTTAGTCACTCAGAGCCTGTCCTTCCACGCCCCACCCTGGCACTCTTTACTGCATGGCCCACCTCACTCTGTTCTCCTTCTTCCCAGCTCTGCATGGCCCCAGAGCTCACACATTCCTGTCTCTCACCTCACTTCCCATTGAGAACAATACCGTCCTTACTCTGTGTGTTATCTATGACTCCAAGTTACAAGTGTGCTATGTCTCAAAATTCATTAATAAGTCAGGTGTCAGGATGATGCTGTGCTTTTCTGAAAATCCACATTGATGTATAATGGTTAGACATACCCATACTAGACCCAAAATAACTCACTACATATCATATGTTTGCAATGAAGAAAAAATAAGTGGGAGAACAACATTGTTTTAATAGCATAGCAAAAACCACAGCAAAGAGAAGTCCTATTTTATTTTTTCTGAAAGCTGCTCATGATCAAAAGCAGGTTAAATTAAATTAGAAGATGAGGAGGTGGGATTTTGGATGCTTTTAAAGGCTTAAAAGTTGCTGGCTTTGGTTCTTTATTAGCTCTAATTGACTTCAAAATCCATGGCTCCCTTGTTCCTGATGCAGGTGTAATTCTCTGGCACCAATCTTGCACTTATCATCCATGATTAGGATTATTTTTGGCCCCAAAGTGGATCAAAGCAAGGAGGAGAAAGTAGAGGGAAAGGAGAAGAAATCTTTTCCTGAGGTCATTTGGAAGGAACTGAGAATAAAATAAAGAGGTAGATAGGCCTAAGATGAATCTGCATGTGCTGTACAAACACTGTTGATAATGGAAAGCAGCTCCCAAGAGGAAAACCAGACCATGGTGTCTTTCCTCTGATGGGAAAGAAAGGAGGAAGTAGAAAAGAGGAACCAAGTCAGGTGGGAGAGTGAGTGTTCCCAAGTATATTAGGTACAGTGAACTCATGACAGATCAAGGATGAGGATCTTGTTACCAACCCAAGTTTGGATATTACCATATTGGCTGTTAGTATCCCAGGAGTACCTTTATAGTAATTCTATCTTTTTGCAATAGGCAAGATCAATCTGATGAAAATTATATACAAGATAAAATTATCCTAAGGGATGATGTGGATGCTGGAAGATATTAGTTGGTTAGAAGTCAAAACAATAGGGCAGCAAATATTTGGGGGCAATTATATATTAAAGAAGTTGTGGATGTGACAGGTGAGCTGCTTCTTAAAGATGGAGTGAAATTCTTGGGTAGAAAGAAGGATGTTCCAGTCTACAAACTAGGCAGAGGAATTGGTGCTGGAAAGAAGACAGCACTTAGGCTTTAGAGTCACATGGATCTGGATTTTAATCTGGCCCCACCACTTCGTAGCTCTGTGACATTGGGCAACTCACTTAACTGATCTGTGCCTTTATGTTTCCATCTGTAAAGTGAAGGTAATTATAATAGTGCCTCATAAAGTTATAAGGATTGGATAAATTAATATGGATGAAGAGCTTAGAAGAATGTACACTCTTTTTTGTATATTATTGTGTATGTACTGTGTTTTAGCCAGCACTGCACTATTGTTAAATATTTATTTCCAATTAACAGTATGAATAAAAATGCCATGAACATAAAAAAAAAAGAAGAAGAATGTACATATTATATGTGCATTAGGTATTTCAATTACTTCTAAAATGCAAATCTTATAATGTCATTCCTTTGGGTCAAACTCCTCAAGAATTGTGCAGTGAGTCTACAGAATACAGTCCAAACTCCTTAGCGTAGCCCTGTCTGGCTCCCAACCTCTCTCTCCCTCTGTGTTCTAGCCCTGCAGAAGGACAGCAGTGCCTACATCCTTTCCTATCCCATTCCCTCCCCATTACTGAAAAGAAAGCTGCACATTCCTGAAGACTCACGTCAATTTTCAATGCCTGAAGCCTTTCCTGACCCTCCTACCCTCACTTCTATAGCCATATCAATAAATGGTTGTTGGATGAACAAATGAACAGAAAGTAATTTGTATGTAACAATAATATGTCTGAGACGTGGGCAGGTGAGTGGGGATGAGCCTGAAAGGGAGGATTTTGAAGGGCAGATATCTGTGAATGGATTTAAATGATGAGGAAGAGCTAGTTGGGTATAACTAGCAGCCATCTTCCCTTTCCCATTTATGGAGTTTTAAAAAATGTTTCAACAAGCTCCTAAAGCTTGTCTCATGCTTAAGGCCAAAGCTTGTCCTTGGGTCCCCTGCTTACTCTAGGCTCCTTGAATTTCTCTCCCTTCCTAGTTGGAAAAGAGACCCACTTGGGCTTCATTTCTTTCCTGCCACCTTTGTATTTTTCTCTCATCTTTAATTAAAGCTCCTAATTATGGGGCTTCTGTGCTGGGTTATATCCACTGTGGTCCTCCAGGGCTGAGGCCTGCCCTCCTTGGCAGGTCTGCCTGGTACTGGCTCTTAGCTGACTAGTAGTTGCTCCAGAGTTTGTTCTTTCCTCTTCTTGGGCTCAGGCTAACCTGGTGCATAGACCCATCAGCTGCCCTCTGCCTTGCTCTGGGGAGCTGCCGCATAAACCCACAAGGCAGGCGGGGGAGGGGGAGAAGAGGAGCCAAGGAAGACCAAGGCAACCCCAGGGTCATGTGTCAGGCCAGAACATCCCTGTGTTACTCCAGCACTCCAAGGGGGGTGGTGCCCCTCCCTTGCTCTCAGCTGCTCCTCTGCTTTTCCATTGCCAAGGCCACTGGTATACTCGTTTTGACCTGGTTTATAAGCAGGTTCAGTGCAGCAGGTGGGTGCTGGGTGGTGCTGGTTGCTGGGAGATGGAGGCAGGCCTGTGGGATCTGCCCAAGTCAAGGAAATTGCCCTCTGAGTCAAGGTGGGAGCAGCAGAGGCAAAGTCCCACATCGTTAGCATCACGCTTTAGTGGTGGCTTAAAATCAAGTTACCTGGCTTCAGGGCCCAGCTTATTTATGTTGGTTGTCTCATCAGAGGAAAAAGATGTGTTCAGTGGAGTATATTCATGAGACCCTGAGGGAGAGTTCCTAAAGAGAAGAGACAGGACTTCTTTGAGCAACCGCAATACTGTTAGATGATGCTGCCTCCTGGGGGGTGGCCTTTGGGGAGCACAGCACTCATGGGTGTTTTGTGCCACTGGTCTCTAAGGAGGTTTACCACTGTGGTTAGGTGGCTGGAATCTGGAGCCAGGCTTCCTACATTCAGTCCTGCTTCTGCCCTTTCCTCTCCCTGTTCCTCAGCATTCCCAGCTGTAAATTGGGGGTAGTAGCAGCAGCAAACTCCATAGGGTTGTAGTAAGGATTAAATGAGTTAATATTTTAAAGATGATTAGAAGTGTGCTTAGCAAATGAGTAAAAGATATTATTTTAAAAGTCTTCTTAATGAACATTGAAAACTAAGAAGGGGGAGGGCGAGAGGGAGGTGAGGGATAAAAGTCTACCTATTGAGTACAGTGTATACTATTCTGGTGACTGGTACAGCGAAGTTTCTGACTTCAGCGTGACACAATTTATCCATGTAACAAAAAGCACTTGTACCCCTTAAATTTTTTTGAAGTGAAGAAAAGTCATCTTAATGTGTGATGGACTTCCATGGCAGGCTCTGGAGGAGAGACCTTACTTACCTATACACCACTGAAACCACACAGTGCCTGCCCAGAACCTGCCACAAGCAGGTGCCCAGGTATTTGCTGACTGAAATGCTGGGGTTTCTGATAACTTCCCGCAGCTTATCTGTTCATTACGGAGGGGCTGAGGCTAATAAACTTGTTCCTTTCCCCCTAGGAGGAAAAACCCTCTCCCAGCTTCCCTAGAGAATCATTCCCTTTAGCTCAACACAGCCCGCATTTCAACTATTAAAGTAAAACTCATCATTTGACTGAAGATGTTTCCCTCCTGACACCTTATCAATCCTCCAAGCCTGAGTGTGTCAGGTTCCTCCTCAGGGGGGGTTTGATGGAGGTGATTATGGAGAGAGCACAGAGACACTTGTCCTCTACGGGGGAGGGGGCAGAAGAAGGAGATGATGCTGGATGATGGCTTTCAAGGAACGGCTAGAGCTTTATTTTAAAGATGGAGCTTGATGACTTGGCAGCATTTCCCAGAGCTCACCTTGGTGGGATAGGGGTATCTTTCTGAAGGACACAGTAATTAGGACCTAGAGTGTATAGATTACACTGTTGTTCAAGACAAATTCCTGCTTCCAGGATGTGGAATGCAGGCTCTGTATCACACTCCTCTTTCCACCCCTTAAAGAAGTAAATGTTTTGTATCTGGAGATGCCCAGGAAACCCTCCTATTAAGCAATACCCTCAAGAACAAAGTGAGAGGAGACAGGATTCCACGCCAGACCTGCTGGATTTGGTATCTAAACAGAGGCTTCTGCATCGCCCTGGTGGCCTGTCCAGACATGGAATGAGTGGGGAGCGGGGCAAGGGTCTTCAGCAGCTGTTCAGACTCTGCTCTATTGGCAGAAGTCCCTGAGCCTCTGTGTGAAAGGCTATCTTCAGCTAGACTTCTGTTTCCCTGGAGCTTTGGGTGCTGGAGGGCAAGGGCAGAGAGGGGAGCCTCTGCATGGCAGAGTAGTCAGAGGGAAGAATTCGGTTGTTTTTGAAGGTATCTTTAGCAAGGTGCATATGGACTAATGGATAGGTGAACTATAAATGGATTAACTGGAGTGCCAAGGTGGTGGAATAAAAGAAAGGGAATAGGCCAATTAAGTCTATACTGTGGGAGTTGATTTCTATTTTAAGTAATTATTAGAGAATTACAAGGTGGGGACAGCTCTTAAGATTTATATTTGAAGGGGGAAGGACTAAATGACTTAGTCAAAGGGCAATTAGGATGTTGGAGCAGAGGAATATTAGGGAAAAGTCCTCAAGATATGCATTTTCACCTGTTTACTGTTACCAGTATGGTATATAGACTGGAGATCCTCAACCCTGACTGCAAACGGAATCTCCTAGGGTAGCATTTAAAAAACCCCAGAAATGAAACAAATCAACAACAAACAAGCAAACAAAAAAACCCATGTTTGGGCTGTGCTCTAGAACAATTAATGAGACTCCCTGGGCATCATGTTTTCATGTGTGGTCAGGGCTGAGCCCATAGGGTTTAGAACAAATTTTAGTAGATTCAGGAATCACTTGGGGCACTTTTTAAAAATGCATATGCTGGGCCGCACCTCCAGTGACTCTGATTCAGTAGCTCTAGGGTGGGGGTGAGGAATCTGCATGTTTTAAAAGCCTCCCAGTTAATTCATATTCTTCAATAGACATACTGGATTAGAGGGTATGGACATTCCAGACCACAAGAAAACAATCATGGAGGGGTAAGGGTGGTGGAGGAGAGAAGCTCTGTAGGGAAAAGACATCTCTGAAAAGATTTCCCTTCAGAGCAAAGGCTGCTGTTGTTAATATCATTATCTCCTCAGCATGGCTGGTTCTGACAGAAATTGGTGTCTAGCAGTCAAATTAGTCATTTAATTACATTTACCTTCAGCTTCTCTTGGATTGTGCTGGCACAGGCAGCATGTCTTAACATCAAGGGTATGACAGAAAGAAGTACTTTGGACAGGGAGAATGAAAGAGGCTGGAGCAGGTGTTTCAGAGGAGAGGAGTGTATACTTATTCACCTGGTGTCAAGAACTATAAAATGTCAAGGTCTGAGATTTTACCTACCTGCCAGTTAGCCTGTTACAGTTTCATGGATGCTGGCAAAGATATGAGACTCCTGGGTCAGAGACAAAGGACTTAATCACTCGTGACAAGGCAGGCAGCACAAGCTTTAGCACATTTGTGTTGGTGACTTACCCCCAGGTCTCACAGTAGCAACACAGAGGAGCCTAGGGAGATGCCGCACATGCAGTGGGTTTGCATCACAGCTGAGTCACCCTGAACTTAGGAAATTCCAGTTTTTACAAGGGACTGCAAGCAAATCTGCCTGTTTTTCCTAGAGGGAAGCATTACCTTTATTATGCTTGTCATCACACAAACCTGGTCCCTGCCTCAGAGGGTAACAATCTCTCTGTCTTCCAAGGCTGTTCACTATATGAACATACTTGAAAAGATAATCTGGAACAAAAGCTATTGGGGTCTCCACTTATAACATGTGCAGAAATGTGAGAGACCATGGAGAATTGTCCCTGAGCACCTCATACCTAAAGTCTCCTAGTAGTGGAAACTATCCCTGTCTTCTCACTGTATATCACATGCTCCAGGGAAGATGGAAGACACTGGTTAGCCTTGGTATGGAGTGGAGAGTGTTATGAGACACTAACCAAGTACCCATAAATGTTGACATCAGCGCTTGCCCTTAGAGCAGGCAGTGGATTCCAGGAGTTTTAAAAAAGGGACGTGGAGGCCAAAGATGGAACTTCTTCTTGTGACCACAAGTTCTTGACTCTGGAAAAGTTACATAGGCAAGATTGTGTAAAGAGCAACATCCAAGCAAGAATATATATAACAAACTTTTAAATAGAGCTTTTCAGTTCACAAAGTCACCTCATTTGAGTCCACAATTATTTTCTCCATTTTCTGTGAATAGGCACTGAGGAAATGTAGGAAATGAGACTAATTAGAACCAGCTCAGATCCTGCTTGCTCCAGGAAGCAACTCTTGAACAGAGTTCAAGGGTTGGAAGGTAACAAAAGACTGGGATATAGAAGGAAAGGGAAGTGCAAAGGGCATTTGGATAGGCAAGAAGTTGTATGAAAGCACAGAAACTGAGACAAGCAGGGAGCTTGGTGTGGTTGTCCCTCTACTTCTCCTCTGATCCCTTCCAGGGCCTGTGACTTTGTCCCCAGTGGAGTTATATGTCTGAGCACACTACCTGCCCCCTTTCCACCATCACCAACCTTGCTTTTCATCTGTGGGCAGCTCACTTGGAGCACAGTCATACTTGAGACTGGGCATTGACCAGATTACCTCTGAAGACTGCCAAAACACTGGCCAGGTGCTCCAATTTATTATTGCTGACCCCAAGATGTAGTGGTGTGAAACAACCACCGTTTTATCATGTTCCTGATTTTGTGGGTCAGGGATTCAGGCAGAGCACAATGGGAAGGGCTCATCTCAGCTCCACAATGCCTGGAACCTCAGATGGGGTGGCTCTAACCATTAGGGAGGGCTGGGACAGGTGCACTGGGGCCAAATGTATGGGCTTCAACCCTGCCTGTAGCTGTAATAGAGATATGAAAAAACCCGAAGTGTTTTGCCTATTCTCACACAAACTACGCAGCACAGAACACTTCATCTCTGGTCACCAAAATGTGTGGAAATTTCTTCCCACCAGCAACCAATTAATTCTTCAGTGGATAGCAACGGGGTGTCTTATAATTCAATTCACTTCTGATACTATCTACCACAGATTAAAGGCTCAGTTCTACAAGTGGCCCCAATTTCAGCTGCCAATTGCTAGCCCCATGTTGTGACCTGTGCTTCTGACCCACCACCTAAAAATTGGGATTTGTATGATCCCCTCTTTGAGTCTGATTAATTTGTAGAACAGTTCACAGAACTCAGTGAAACACTTTATCACATTTACCAGTTTATTATAAAGGATATTACAAAGGATACAGACGGAAGAGATGCATGGGGCAAGGCATGTGGGAAGGGACACGGAGCTCCTGTGCCTATTCTGGGTGTGCCCCCTTCCAGGAACCTCCATGTGTTCTGCTACCCAGAAGCTCCCTGAACCCAGCACTTTTGAGTTTTTATGGAGGCTTAATTATATAGGCATGATTGATAAAATCACTGGTCATTGGTGATCATCTTAACCTCCAGCCCCTCTCCTTGTCCCACCCCTGAGGTTGCAGGGTGGGGCTGAAAGTCCCAACCCTCTAATCATGCCTTGGTCTTTCTAGTGACCAGAACCATTTTGAAGCTGTCTAGGGGGCTCCAGCACCAGCCACCTTGTTAGCATACAAAAGACACTCTTATCAAGCCAGAGATTCTAAGGGTTTTAGGAGCTGTATGTCAGGAAATGAGGACAAAGACCTATATATATATATTTAACAATATCACAAACTGCATTCTCCCTCCCTGCCCCCCATAATGTCTTTGCTGGGACTGGAATGTCTAAGATGGTTTTTCATACTATGTCTGATTCCTGGGTTGGAACTGGTCTGGCCATCCATTTTTCTCTCTTCATATGGTCTCTTCACATGGCTGGCTTAGGTTTCCTTAGGGCATGGTGGTTTCAGGGTAGTCATATTTCCTATGTGGTGGTTGGTTTTCCCTAAATGTGAGCATTTCAAGGTCCCTAGGCAGAGGCTGCAGGCCTCAGAAGTCACAGAATGCCCCTTTTATTGCATTCTATTGGTCAATCAAGTCACTAAAGCCAATATAGATTCAAAGGAATGGGGATTATACTCTGTCTCTTAATGAAAGGATTAGCAAACAATTTGTGGCCATCTTTAGTCTATAACACCAGGTCTCAGTAGATCAAACCATATCTCCACGTGGGTTCTTCTGTATTTAACAATTGACCCTGGGGGATGCTTGTCATCAAAACAGGTTGGAAAACAACAGTTGTTATGGACTGAATTGTGTCCTTCTGAAAATTCATGTGTCGAAGCCCTAACTCCAAGTGCCTCAGAACATAACTGTATTTGGAGATAAGGCCTTTAAAGAGGTGATTAAATTAAAATGAGGCCCTTTCTGGTGGGCCCTAATCCAATATGACTTGGCCCTTATAAGAGGGAATTGGACATACAGAGAGAGATCAGGGATGTGCATGCACAGAGGAAAGACTGTGTGGGGACACAGTGAGAGGGCAGCCGTCTGCAAGCCAAGAAGAGAGGCCTCAGGAGAAACCAAACCTCCTGACACCTTGATCTTGAACTTCTAGCCTCCTGAACTGTGTGAAAATACATCCCTGTTTTTAAGCCACCCAGTCTGTGTTATTTTGTTATGGCAGCCCTAGAAAACTAATATGCTTGTATTAAGAGTTGACCGTTAAACTAGACATTACGTTTGCTTTGAATTAATTGTATGTGTGTAAAATTTATGTTCTCCAGAAAATTGTCAACATGTATATTTCTTTATTGACTAGACCTAGATCTGCTTGAGACTTGATCTAATGTTTACCCCCTTCATGCTCCTCCTGGGTTTGTTTGCCTTCAGATCCATCCTCCCAACTTCTCCTGCCTGCCCTGTTTCGTAGGCTGCCAGCCCCTACAGATTGCATTTCACAGGCTCTGGGACAGCTGGCTCATGGTTGAGTTTGGCCAGAGGAAGGCACTGGTGGGAGATGGAAGGGTAGAAAGAAAGGGAGATCCACAGTCTCTCTCCTGGGCCTCTCTGGCTCCCATATTTTCTGGATGAAGAAATGAGGCTCAGCTCTCCTCTAACTTCCATGGTGCATTCCTGGCTCCTGGTCATCTCTTGGTTTTTCCTCTTTCCTCTTGGGCTTCTTAGCTCTTCTGTCACCTGGGTAGCCAGTTTCCTGCATTGAATTCCCTATGTTTTTAATTCCTAGAATGATTTTTGTTTTTCTCGTTGGACCCTGAATGATATACTCTTAATATTTTCTCCTTATTTAACTAACCACTTCAACCCTCCATTCCCAAGCTCACTCCCATTAAATCCTTTCTACAGATAGAATCCAATGTAATGTTCATTCTGGAATTTCTTTAAAGTGCAACTTCTGGCATCTCCAAAAGAAAGATACAAAACTAAATGAAAAAATGGCAGTCTTTCATAGTCCAACCTGCCAGTGATAACCCCTCTTTAACCTCTGGTATATTTCCTTCGAGTCTCTATTTTCCTTTAATATAGTTTCCCTAATATTTTTATGTTTTTTTACATAGTTGAACTCACAAAATGCATCTATTTTTGCATCCTATCTTTTAGCTTGACATTTTATTATAAGAATTTTCCCATTTTTAAGAGCTCTTTATAAGCATGACTTTTAACTTATGAAAGGGATCAACAAGGTAAAATTAGGGAGGGTTCTGACATGAAATTCTGTACTCTAAAAAGAATGTACCAGCTAGGTTTTGCATCTGTATCTCTCAAACTAACTGCCCAACAGGCACTCACTGAGTGCTTATAACAGGGGCCATTGTATAGTGGGAGAAGTAAGAGAAGAAATGGTCTGGGAACAGGGACTGGTTAGGAAGCGAGGGGGACACAGATGAGGCAATTAGAGAGCAATAGACTCTGAGCATAATAAAAGAGCAGAAGAGAGAGAGATCAACATGAACTGGATGGGTCTCTAAAAGTCTCTTCCTGTGACATGATCTAAACAGTGAGTGAGCCATGGGCAGGATGTGGGTAGGTCTGGAGCAGAGGGAAGGAACTCTAGGGGTAAAAGAGTATGATTTAGGGGCGATGGGGTAAAGCAGACCTGGGTCTTAGTCCTGGCTCTATCCTCTCTACTAGCTATGTGGTGATAGACAAGTTATGAGCCTCCCTAGGCTTCAGTTTCTTGGTGGTAGTGATAAGTACTACCTACTCCATGGAATAAAATGCAGTATTCGTAAGGGAGACAATGTTATTTCTTCCCACCAGGATTAAAAATTCCCCCCAGGTGAGCATGGAAGTGAATAATTTTCATGTAAACACTTATTATCTGTAGTTAACACTTCATCTTCGTTAACTTTCATCTTTTAATGAAAGCATAAATGGCCTGCCCTACTAGGGCAAGGGAAGTTAGTGTATGAGTTGAATTTGAAGATGTATCTCCTGGTGCAGCTGAACCCAAAGGCACTGAGCCCTCTCCCAGTGCCCCCTTTATGCCAAGTACTGTCAGAGCCAGTGGGTCAGTGTGGCTTCTCAGATTTTAGCCTGGCCCTGTTCCCTTTCTGGGTGGGCCCTTATCTGCTGCTCCATGGGAAGAGGGTTACCTGCTGAGGGGGAATGAAGTATGTTTGCTAAAGACAGATGTTTGAGGACCCTGAGCTGGTAGATCTGAATTTTAGGAAGAGAAGGTGGGGATGTAAGGTTAGGGGAGTGACAAGTGTGAGAACATGTATATATAGTTGTTGTGAATATTGCGACTGGTGCCAATGTCTGTGGCCTCAGATACTTTCGGAATCTTTTTGCAAAGTTAGCTTATTCATTCTAGCAGAGGCTCTGGGAAAAGAATAAAGAGGTTAAGACTTAGGGATAAACCACATGCCCCCACTTAAAAGGTGTGAAGTCACTTTTACTCTAGCCCCACATTCACATACTTCTATCCTGGAGCTAAGCCAAGCTGGTGAGGACTTGCCAGACCTCCTAGGGCCTCATTCCTCCTCCTACAGATGAGCTTACCTTACTGGAGACCTCCTATGCAACCTGACTCTTGGGATGCTCCCTGCTCTAAATTGATAGACTGTTGAGCTTCTGTGTTGGAAGGATCAAGGATGTAGAAGTACTTTGTCAATAGTGGGGAGGGAGTCCCAGGTAGCTGGACCTGACTTTATTTTTAAAATTTTAATAGATTTAGGGGCTACATGTGGTTTTTGTTACATGGTTATATTGTATAGTGGTGAAGTCTGGGCTTTTAGTGTACCTATCATCCCAAAAGTGTACATTGTACACAATAGGTAATTTTTCATCCCTCACTCCCCCCATCTTGCTCCTTCTGAGTCTCCAATGTCCTTTATATCATTCTGTATGACCATTCGTTCCTATTGCTTAGCTCTCACTTAAGTGAGAACATGTGGTATTTGGTTTTTCGTTTCAGAGTTACTTCACTTAAGATAATCTGGCCCTGGCTTTCTAAGGGTCGTAATAAAGCAAGTCAATATTTATGTCACCTCCTCCTGAGGCTCTTCTGTGTGGGCAGGGTAAAAGGATGGAAGAAATCCTTTCCTCCCCCTCCCCAAGTACCACGTAGAGTCATCCACCTTGTCCAATCTTCCCTGAAAGGGGAAGGTCTTAAAACACAGAGCCTCACTGAATTGTTGCCCCTGGATGCAGTATTCCTGGGCCCAGAATCCGCTCTGCAAGAGCTGGTCTTTGCCTCCACTCTCATCTACCTCTTGAATCCATTGTTTGGATGACAATGAGGAGCCTAGTTTAGCAGCTGAGCATGGGGTGCTTTGTCCATGCTTCTGCACAAAAGGACAGCTGCTGACGCCTGCAAAGGCCTGCCTACCTGCCAGAAATCTAATTTGAAACACTTTCATCCAACTCATGTGCACTCTAGTTCACTTCTGTAATTGTTTTGGTTCTTCTCAAAAGTGTTCCTTTGCCTTGAGAGGAGGAAGGGCTTCACAGAGGGAAAGGGAGGGAACCAGGGACCTTTTATCACAAATTTTGTCCTCAAATCTTAGAACTCTTTTCCCAACTGTCCTCACTGAATAATGGGAATTAATGGGAAAGAGTTAGGGTGTTTTCCACGACTCCACTCATCTTAACTGAGAGCCCCTAGAATTGCCCCTCAGGGATGTATACACAACATATGTGGTCCCCTCCCAATTAGAGTGGCCAAAGCAAACACCCTGATTTATCATTTAATTGCTAACCTCTTGAGATTGTCCATCTCAGACTGAGACAAGCTGCAGGTGGGGTCTTTCTCAAGTTCATTGCTCAGGTAGAGATTGTTTCAAAGACCAGTTGGGTAGGTAGGTGAGTAATATAAAAAAATGAGATGCTCTTCCCATGAGAGATCTTGCTGGTGTTATTACTAACAATACTGATAATAATGGAGACTGCTGCTGCTGTTTCCTAGACTGGAGAGGCTCAGATCCTGGTTCATGGATGGAAGACGAGCGAGAAGAAGGACAGGTGGAGGAGGGGGCAGCAGTGACAGCCAGGGATTTTTTATAAGCTCACATCAAAGAAATTCCTCAGGAGCACATTCCCCTTAGAGCTTTTTTTGACCGTATTGAAGTTGATTTTTCTTTTCTTCATTTTTGAGGTCAAAAGTAATTTCTTATTCTCCTTGTCTATTTATTTCTAAATCTTCATCTCAGTTTCTTAATCACCTAAATACATACACATATAGAATATTTATGAATATAAATATATATAACAAAAATGAAGCATACATACTTTATAATCCTTTTAAAACCTAAACATATTGTTTGGAAACATCTTTCAATATTATTACATTTCTAGAAATTATTTTTAATGGATCAATAGTATTCTGTCTTATGGATGTATCTTGATAATGACAATACTACTAACTAATGTTTATTGAATGATTTCTTGCTCTGCGGTTATCTAGGAATATATTAAGCCCTCCATTAAGTAATAATAGTAGGAAACAAGTGCTATCATTATACCCATTTACAGATGAGGAAATGGAGGTTTAAGGAATTTAAGTAATTTTCTAAAGGTCATACAATTATTGAGTGGTAGAGCTTAGATTTAACCTAAGTATTCTGATTTCAGACCCCACATACCTAACAGTTACACTATGCTACCGTCATTTATTTAACTACTTTCTTAGGGTTGGACATTTAAGATATTTTTTTTTAATTTAAAAAAATGATAAACCCTTGTGATTTACTCTGTGCGTACATTCATAATTATTTCATTGACTAGACCTGCCTTATATAATTCTACTATCTTTGAAAAACATAGTATCCTGCACACTTATAACATCTTAAACTTTTTCTCTGTATTCTATATTATCATTTTTTTTTTTTTTGGTTTCCTGAACATCCATGATGCAGGGGAAAGATGCCGAGCTCCCCTAGATGTGCTACATCAAGACCAGCCCTCCTGCTAATCAAGCCCTTGCCTCTGGCCTCTGAAAGCAAGCTCGGCATGCTGGTTGTAAACAAACATCCAGAACAGTCTTCTCCTCATAGTTGATCTTGATCTGCTGTCACTTGATCTTATCTCCTGGATTCCAGACTCTGCCAAACCATACCTTGCCTTTGTCCCCAGCCCTGACCCTTCCAGCTACAGCACTCTTCCAGTTGTGGATGAGAACTTTCCCACATGTTCTCTGCCTGGCTCACCCTCCAACCCAACCTCAAAATCTCTCATGGCTATCTTGTGAAATAGACCATTCTAATGCCATTTGCAAAGACCCACCCTTTGCTCCAGCCCTTCTGCAGGGACCTGACAGGCAGGGCTTATCCTCTGCCCTGACCCCAGCCCCTGCATTGCTGTGCATAGGAAGGAATTTATCAAGAGCCTTCTTAGCTATTTTTCTTGCTATGCAGTTTATCCAGGAATGTTCTGTCTATATGCCAGCTAATTTTTCTCATTACATCTTCAAACATGCTCCCCTGCATGTTCTTTTCTCCCTGTCCCCACCTTCAGCGCTCACCGATGTTTCCTACCAGAGTGTACCTACGGTTCTCTTCTGGTTCACACTTACTGACTCAGGTGGCAGTTCCATGGATTCATTCTTGTACTCAGATTCAGCTCTGCAGGAAACTTAGGGTTTTTAGAAAACAATACTACATCTATACACACCCAAGAAACAGATGCATAACAACGGGGTATTGCTTCTCTTTTTAGCTAGATTTCTGATTGTGGAATTAAAGATTTTGTGCTGCGTGAGGGAGAAGGGTGGATCTTGGCTGACAAGGGTAGCTTTCCTTTGCTTACTCCTGGAGCTCACCTAACCTTGGGAAGTGTCTTGAGTGTGGTGCTAAGAAGAGGAGGCATAGACCTTGGACAAGCCCGGGTTTGAGTCACTCCATGACTTACTATTTGTGCAACCACAGTCAAGTTCCTTAACTTCTTTAAGTCTGATTTCCTCATCTGAAATGGGGATGATAGCAACTTAAGTTTATTGTGAAGATTAGATTTCCAGAAAATGTGTGTCAAGTCCTTTGGCTTTCTACAAGTTGCCATGCAGCAAGTACTTAGTGTTTTTTTTTATTAAAGGCTTCTGAGGTGGGAGGGACCAAGGAGACAATTTTTGTTCTCATTATTCCAACTGCTTCCCTAGGGGGAGGACAAGCTGGGAGTTGCCTGGCTGAGCTACCAGGGGTTTCTCCCAGGGAGGGCAATAGCCCTAAAACAAAAGTACATGACATCCTCTGGACCAGGAGTTCTTATTCTCTGAGTGGGCTTCCCTGGAGGTCTGTCCAGCTCTATAATTGCATGGAAATTTTGTGGATGTATGTACATGTGCAATTTGCTAGGACAAAGTGTATGGCTTTCATCAGATTCTGGGGTCAGTGACTCCAGAGAGGTTAGGAACTGCTGCTCTAGAGCTCCTTTGGCTCCTGCATACTCTTCTTTCATCAACAGTGGCTGTGGGTGGCAGTGGGCAGGACTGAGGGATCTAAGGCAGGGCCTGGGAATGGATCATGGAGCCTCAGCTAGACTCAGGAGTATCAGGAAGCCAGAGGTCAGGATTGTATGATGGGTCAGTGATAGGAGATAGTCAGGAGTAAGGCTGAGACAGGTGCCAGGGGTTAAGGTAAGGTATGGGGCAGACCTAAGGAATCCAAAGAGAGGCCTAAATGGCCAGAGAAAGGGAGACTTTGAAGCTGAGGCCAGGCTGCCTGTGTCATTGCTGCATTAATTTCCTGAGTGGGAGGCCCAGGGTGGAATGTCAATACCACAGTGCATGCCTGGCATTCGCTCTTGGTGCTCCCAGGCTGGGCTTCTTCCCATTTCCGTTTCCTCTGCTTTCTTTGCACCAAGAGTCCTGCCTGCCAGAGGTCCAGAGGCCTTTCTCCTCAACTTCTCACTCACCCTAGTCCACCCCAGAAATGCAGAAAATCACCCCCAATGGCCTAGAACGTTGGCTCCTTGGACTCTTGCATCCAAAGGAGTTTCTAGATTCATGCTGAATGGCCCAAATTGTACCCTTCCTTGGCTCTATGGAGTCCTAATTGGCCACCCATAGGAATGACCAGCTGTTTTCTTTTCCCACTCTGGAGAGGGAAAACAGAAATGTATGCTACCGTAATACGAAGCATTGATATTTTTCATTCATTTATTCAAATAATTTTTAAGAACTTACCATGTGCCAGGCATCAAGCCATATGCTAGGAAAACAATACCGAATTGGACACAATTATTTTTTCTTAAGGAGGAAAGGGTCCTGTGCAGAGACTGTGTGGTTAGCCCGAGCAGTGTGAGCCTGCACAGCAACACACGTCAGGGGTAACTGTAGACGCTCCAGGGAACATCAAGTTCTGTCTTGGCTGTTTGAAGTGGATAGAGAGAGGTAGATTGAAGAGATGACTCCCAGAAGGCATCTTCTATTCTTGGGTTTGGTTTTTTAGTATCTCTTATGGGTGAACTTTGAGAGAACATCCTACCAGATGAATGTTCTGTTGGGAAGAGAAAGAGGTTCTAAAGGGTGTTTTTCACCCTTTAATGGTAGTTGCCAGATTCCCCATGACTGATGCTACCCTTCTGCACATGTGTAAATTTTGAATTAGGAAACAAGCATTGTAAACAGGGAGAAGTAGCAGCCACAGTCAGGTATACAGTGTGGTAAGAACCACGAGTGATGCAATGAAAGAAGCACTGAGTCAAGACTAGAAAACTGGGTTCAGAGCCTGAGCCTACTAGTCAGGAACTGTGGGATATTTGTCAAGTAACTTCTCTCTGGTCTTCTCCCTCTTATCTGTAATACTGGGATAGGTTATCCCTGCTGTCCTAGTTCACTTGGGCTGCTATAACAGAATACCATACAATGGGTGGCTTATAAACAACAAACATTTATCTCTTACAGTTCTGGAGGCTGGGAAGTTCAAGATCAAGGTGCCTGCAGATTCATGACTGACACCTTCTCTGTGACATGGCAGAAGGGGCAAATGAGCTCTCTGGGATCTCTTTTATAAGGACACGAATCCCATTCATTAGGGCTTTGCTCTCATGACCTAATTACTTCCCAAAGACCTCACCTTCAAATACCATCACATTAGGCGTTAAAATTTCAATATATGAATTTTTGGGGACACAAGCATTCAGTGTATAGCACCTGCTCTAGAGAATTGTGATGAGGAATACATGAGAGAATGCATGAAATAGTGACTCAGCAAGTTAAAGGGAGGAATACATCTGGGAGTCTGAGAGGCTCTTCCGAGTCTGTGATGTATTTTTTCATAGTGCTTCATATTGAGAGAGCAGAGGGTCAAGAGCCACCCCACACCATCCCTCTTGAGAGAGTAGAAGGGTCTTTTGATTTGGGAATCTATGTGACCAGCACAGATACTACTGGTTTGTGTGCTTAATATCTATTCCAAACATGTATCTTTCCTTCCTTTTTTATAAAGAGTGGATGGTGAAATTCCCAGCTTCCCTTGCCACTAGGGAAGAAAGACTACGTGACACAATTCTGACTATCCATATACAGGCACAAGTCAATGAGATGGTCTTCTCTTTGTAAATAAAGATAAAGCCATCCAAAGACAAAGCTGTTTGCTCTTTACCCTTCTTCCCTCCTGGAATGGGGATATAATGCCAGGAAGTGCTGCAGCCATCTTGTGACCAAGAGACCAAGGCCGCATGCAAGGATGGTAGATTAAGAAGATAGCCACCATTAAGGCAGCCCTGGAATGCCAGCTCCAGACTTCTTGTTGCTTAAGACAAATAAGCATCTTACTTGTTTAAGCCACTATGGTAGAGCTTTCTGTGAATCTCAGCCAAACATAATCCCAACTAATGCAGGATTCTGAGGTCTGGGAAGTCCCAGGTGAACTAGACTCAGAGGGTGGTAGAGACACGGCAGGCCATCCCTTTCTAGCAGGAAGAACAATGGCTTTCTTTGACTGCATCTGGCTGAGCTCCTCCTCACTCCAGTGTCTTGGCACTTCCCCTGGAGGACTGGAGCCTTGTGTGTGTTTTCCTTTTGAGAACAAAGAAAACATCACTAGTTTTCAAAATTTTTTCCTTCCTAAAGAAGAACCCTTTGGAAAAACAGGGATTTAAAATTCTGTCCCTATCAAAAAACATTTATAAAGTCTAGGTGTATGGAGGCTCTGCCAGGGTCTGTATAGGTTAACAGTGTGTGATCTCTACTCTCACAAAGCTCCTTGTGTGGAGGGAGATACACAGACCTACCCCTGGGTGCTCCCAACCTGATGCAGGACACAGAACATAAACAAGTGATAGACCTGGGAGTGTTTGCTTTTTGAGAATGTTCAACTTTTAAGGGCATGTAAATAAATTTGGTATAGATCAAATCTATGAAGGCTGCCAAGGAAGTTGCTATAATGATGTGGCTCCCGTCTTGAGGGAGAAGTGGCTTTTACTTGGGCCACATCCTTATCTCTAGTTAGGCTTGGTCCTTGGCACTATGACCAGCAGCTGCTGGAAAGGAGGCTCATGCAGTCAGCAGGCTGGGCCAGCTGGAGCCTTCGATGGGGCCCGGCTGGGCCAGGTGTTGGGGTGGAGTGGGAAGCATTACTTGTCACATCTAATCAGTCCTACCCCCCCTTCCCCATCTCCTACCCCCCTTCACTTGCAGGGGAAAACACAGTGGCTTCAGAGCTAGCTCAAGTTGGAAGTGTAAAATTTCATGTGTTTGGCATGTTTCATCTACATGGAAATGATTTACAAATTTTAAGTTAGAAAAAAAAATTAGTATGAAGATCTGGAAAGTTCCCTTTCTGTGTGGAGAAGTGGCAGCCACTCCACCCTAATCCTTTAATGAGAGATTGAGCAACATAATTTCCTTGAATCCTCCCTCCTCCTCCTCCTGGTCTCTCTACCTCCTTTCAGGATGTTTCACAGGCCCATCTACCCTCCCTCTGCACAAGCCTGCCTCCTCCACTCGTGGCATTCCTTTGTCTCTCCTGTGGGTATGTTTAGTAACAGATACCCTGGGGCCCTTCCCCCAGATTTTTGCTTCATCCCTTTTTCTTCAAGACATACCTCTTTTCCTCTCTGGTAGAGAACAAATTGCTGTTGCCTTAATTCCTAGGAATTTTCAGGAGTCTCTGGAGCTCTCGGTACTGCTGTGGTCCTCGGCGGCTGTCCTGCTGGCCTTCTGGCTGGCCGCATCTCACTTCCAGTGTGTCGTGCCAGCTGGCAGGCTGGGCCAGCAGCACTCTCCACTCCCAGCTTTGCTCATTTCCTTCACTCCCTGACAGTTCTGGTAGTGGCTTGAGTTCCATTAATGTTTTATGTGCTGCCCCCAGGAACCTTGGGTGCATTGTTCTGGGAAGGTTTCCCATAGTCCCTCCTCCTCACTGCAGAACTCTGGGGCCAGAGAGATCATTTTGTTTCCCAGAAACCTGGTGTCATCTGTCATCAAGCCTCCAATTAGTTGAAGCTCAGTGCAGCAGTTTGGGGGTGCCAACATCCTCTCTGACCATGGAGGGAAAGCTCCCAGGGACAGTGACAGGCTGGCTCATTATCCTTGAGCTGAGTGTCAGCCTTCTTCATTTACCCATTCTCCTGGGCTCTTCATTAGAGCTCTGGCCAAGACAGGTTCCATTTGATTTGTGCCCATTTGGCAGGGCTAGAAATTAAGACCAAGGGAAGCAAGAGGCTTGTTTAGGGTTGTGTTGCGAGTTGAGAGCAGAGCCAAGATAAAGCTAATATCTTGCTTTCTGACCACTGGTGCAGTGGTTAGCCTTTTCTCTTGTCCTCAGAAGACTGCTGGAGCCTGCTGTAGGCTGCTACCGGAAAAGAGAGATGGAGCAATCTAGGTAGCAGCTTTGCAGTTTTATATGCATTGGCTTGGGATAATGTTCCCAAAGCAGAGTGAAAAAGAAAAAAAAAAAAATAACAATAGAACAATAACTAACAGTGACCTCTGTTGTGCCAGGAAGTGTGATAGGTGCTTTTCATTTTCCATAGGAGTCTCCCCATTTTATTTTACAGATGAGGATTCTGAGGCTCAGAGAAATTAAGTAACTTGCCCTCCAAACACAGCTAAGAAATGGCAGTTAGTCTTCTTGCTTTACACTCAGGGTCTTGCTAGATCTAACAGCAACCCCTTCAGAAACTGGAATGCTCTGTAGATTTCTGTCCTCAGTGCTTTCCTGTTCTCTGGCTGTACTTGGGTCTATTGGTCAACCTTACTTAGGTTTCTTCATAGGATCCTTTAATTGTCATAATTATTGTTTTGCTCTTATGTTTTTATGAGTCTTTCTGTTCAGTTCTGGAAAACACACAATTTCTTAGATTCACTGAATCTAAATGTAGACACTGGATTCTGTATTTTAAAAAATCTTCCCAACCAAATCTGATGATCAGCCAGGTTTGGGAACAACTGCTCTGGGACACAAGTTAAAACACTAATTTCTTTATCATTCACATGGGGATTATTCTCCACATGTGGGGTGTTTACTTAAAAAGAAACAAAATGAATGCGGGCTGACTGCCTCTAACCACTCCATAAGCTTCTAGACTCCTTTTCCCAGATATTAGATTGATGTGTGCTCATCTAATTAAGAATGCACTTTGATGCAAGAAGGTAAATCTTGTGCAGTTGATCAAAGAAAAAATTCCAGTCCTTTATCTTTGGCTTTGGAATTCATCATGTGATTTTTATCTTCTGCTTTGGATTATCTGTGCCACTGCATTAATGTGCTAACTACACATTCACCTTTTTAAAAAAATAACCCCTGTTTTAGAATTTAATTTACCTCAAGGGACCTGTGTTGTCTCCCTCATCTCTTAATTTAAAACTAAATCTCTGAGATCTTTCTTTCCATAGCAGTTCTCCACATTGCTCCAGAATTTAACTGCCTCCCCATCTAAAACTAGTGTTGTCCTTCCTAATTATTTCTTACCAGCCTATTAGGAGAACTCCATGTAGAACTGTCAGAAGCGTAAGCCATGTTGAGAAGGACATACTTCGTCCTCATTCCTTTATGTCTTTTTAACATGACCTTTACTTTTGTTAAGTTTTTGTTTACAAAGTTTGGAATCCAGGGGCTATTTCCTTCTACTTATTATTTCTGAAATTTCAGCAAAACTCCATCAGGATATAGTGTTGCCTTGCCACACTAGTCCATATAGGAAGGTGTAGCCAGTGGTGTGCTGGTAATGTTTCTAGGAGGAATAAAAGCCCTAGTTGTGTTTGTAACATGGGCTGATTTCCATTGTATAAATACTCCTATCATAACAGATTTCAAAATACCAACCTGTTTAACAATCAGCTGGCAAAAAATGCCAAAAATTACAGTTGATTCTCAGGAGCCTGAATAAGCAGGCTCCAGCACACCACCAGGTGTGGATCACTGTTGAAGGGGACATTCCAACCCGTTATGGTGTTTTACACAAAAGAAAATCATTGTCACAGCTCCTGCTTACCAGTTGTGCTAACTTGGGCAAATCATTGGACTTCTGTGAGCCTCAGTTTTCACATCTGTGACATACAGACAGTGATACCTATCTCATAAAAGAATATAAGAGGGTTTAGTGAGGTAATTATTTCATACTATAATGGGCCTGGCATATGGCAGGTATGAAGCAAATGATTACTCCCCTCTCAGACGTGGTAGAGACACAAAGTAGAGGACAGCAGACAAGTTTTGAACTTTGGGTGCCTTCTAGTTGGAAACGCCTCCTGATGGCTGGAGATGCAGCAGGAGCCATGCCAGGTGGGAGACAAGGCAAGGATTTAGGTTTGGGAACCAGAACAGTCATAGTACCTTAAGTTCATGTCACTCTCTCAGATTTACCTGATACGTTCACATGTGTTTGTTAGAGGCGTGGGAGTGGATGCCCTCTGCTAGGGAGAAGAACGGAGAGCCTGCCAAAGCCCTTGTAGCTGGTATCTGAGTTCTTCCAAGTTTTCCCTTTCCTTATACTCACAGTTCTCTTTTTCTTTGTGTTCTCTGCAATTTTTGCACCCAGATCACTGACATATCCTTATTGCTTTTAGAGAGACCATGTCTATCCTTTATAGTAATAGAATATACATTATCACCTGACAGAAGATTTTGAGATAGAGATAGAAAGTAATTTCTTCAGAGTCTCCAGAGTTTGCCACACTGATATTTCACCAAAAATTATGTCAACAATTTCAGCATTCTTTGCTTAGTGCTCATCATAGGTTGATGGCTATAATAACCAGAAAATATCAGGCATAACATAATAGAAGCTTATTTCTTACTCATGGCATAGTCCACTAGAGATGTTCCTGGTTGGTAAAAACCCAGAACCCAACCTCTTTCAATTCAGTGGCTTTGCTGTCCCTTTAGGGCCTTGGAGTCTTCTACCGGAACCTGCGCAGCCAGCCATCAAAGGTGGGAGAGGGTGTGTGGAGGACACACATGTAGGATGATTTCATGAGGAGGTCCTGGAAGGACATATAACATTTCTGCTCACATTCCATTAGCTAAAGCTCAGTCACATGGCTGCTTCGAACCACGAGGGAAGCTGGGAAATGCAACAGAGTTGTGTGCTTCAGAAGAGGGAGTGGGTTTGGTGAGCATCTGGTCAGTCTCTATCCCAAACTCACATGGGTTAGTGGAAATAGTCACCACCATGGATGTAGGTCAGTCCAGACCATGAGAGAAGACTTCCTGTGCTGATCTCCTAGGGTTTTCTGTGTAGTATTGCATGTTGAGAAGTACAATTTCATTCCCACAGTTGGACTAAGATTTCACATAAGTTAGACTTACATTGTTACATGAGTTCCCAGAACTTTCTAGGACTTGAGTGCTTTGCTGAGTGTTCCAGCTGGTTTCAAATCAACACTTGAAGCCGGTAATAATATTTTCTTTGTGTTTATAATTACCATGTCATTAACAGTCAACAACAGTAGGGAGTTTCATGGGACTCTCCATTTCAGTTTAAGCACTTGTTGTCTGAAATGCTTCAGTCTTTTATGGGTTGTTTTAGTCACTTGCCTACATGAAGAAAACTGACTTCCCACCTCAAAACAAGGTTGGTGCTGGCACTTTTGAAGGGGCTGGCAGAATGGCTGGCTGAGAGCAAAGGGACAGTTGGACTGGCCTGGGAGAGGGAAACATTCAGCAGTGAAATACATGGAATCCAACAGAGCATCACAAAAGGTAGTTTTCCTTAGGCTAGCATCATCATTCGAAATGGGGGTGTGTGTTGGGAGGGGTTGGGCAATCCTGCAAGGGGTGTCACCAGAGTCCACAGTGGTGGGAGACTCTCAGGGTCAGGTGAGTCTATAGTCCTTACTACTGGGCCATCAATCCATTCCTGGCAGGTCCCCAGGCAGTGACTGGGGACACAGGGACTAAGAAATCCTTCCCTACTTTCCCTGCCAGGAGAGGGGTGTGGCAAGGGATGGGCAAAGCCCCTAAAAAGGCAGGTGGTGCTAACTGCAGGACTCAGCCGGAAACTGAAGCAGAAACTCCATGGTCTGGCTGTCCTGTAACTCCATAGAAACTCAGGGGCTGGGAGCTAATCCAACGTACTTCAAGTACTGTGTCTGAGGTTGCATCAAGCATAGCTAGGATCCCAACCCTACAGAGATTGGAGCTCTGGATGTGCCTTAACCAGTGTGACTTGGGAACTAGGTGACACAGACATATACGTATGAGGCTTCGTGCATAGGCACTGAAATAGGATGGACCTGAGTTCAAATCCTAACTTTATCCTTTCCTATCTCTGTGACCTTGGGCAAATCATTTGATTTCTCTAATCCTCGGTTTTTTATACATAAAATGTGGCAAACAGTATGTACCCCTTAGGGTAGATGTGAGAATTAAATAACATAAGACATGCAAAGCATTATGGAGCCTGCACCTAAAGTAATGGCCTTTAATAAATGGTAGCAGACATCTACCACAAGGTACCACAAAAGCAGCAAGAATAAAACAGCAGCCAAGCAGGGCTTGGGAGGGCGAGAGCTGAAATTTGGGCTCTCGTGATGCTTGATTTACAAAGCCTGTGCTTTGCTATCACCAGGGTGCCAGGGGTACCTTGGTAATGCCTGCTGGCTTCACCAGCTGGGCTTTCCACAGACCTGGTTAACTGTTAGGCTGGGCACATGCTTTTCCCCTAGTTAGGTGTCTTTAAAATGGAAAGTAGGACTATTAAGTCAGCCCACATCTTGGCCACTCAGCTTCTTTGTTACTTTCCACTTCACAGCTTGAGGGCTCATACTTTCTCCTGGAAGCCTGCAACATAATTATCACAGATTGTCTTCTAGCACATATGTAACTGGAAATACAAAGATCCCTTACATGGTAGAAAGGGGCTTTTCCTGTACTGGCATTCAGCCCTTAGTGGCTGTAAGGTTGAACATAAATTGCTGTGAAGTCTGGAGGGCTGCCCATGCCCTGGGAAGGGGTTGGCCTTCACTTTTAAGACAAGCAGGTTAAATTATGAAAGGAAAGGGACTTCTTCAAGAAGATTGAGTTTTAAAGACTTTGTACATAAAGTTAATGGAAGGGCAGATGACTGTACTAAAAGCTAGAGAGAGGTGAGCTTGTGAACAGTCATGATAGAAGAAAATTTTGGTTCTCTGTTTGGGGAAGACAGTCTATTGTCAAGGGAGATGGAGCAGGCCTATTCTCCTGCTTCCACTGTCTCCGGACAAAAGAATGCACTTCAAATCGGAAAATGCAAAATATTAATAGATTATTCTTATAGGAGCCAATGGCCAAGAAAAATGAGGAGAGAGTAAAAGCCCTAAACTACTGCAACAGTCATAGCCATATAACTGCCATTGATGGTTTACCTACTATGTTCCATAGGGACTTTGTATACATTTTCTCTCTATGAGGTTGGTGTTATTAGCCTGATTTTACAAATGAGTCTACAAGGCACAGAAGAGTTAAGCATGTTGGGTTCTTAGAGCTAGGAGGATTAGAACTCAGGCCCAAAGGTTGTGCCCACCTACCCACACTGCTCTGAGAATGGCTCTGCCTCTCAGGCCAGAGGAACTGCGTCCCAGGAACTTGCCTATGTGGACACAGAGAAACCACTAAGAATTCATAGAGTGGAGACAGAAAAATGCCTTGAACTTGAAAAGATGGGCATGAGCAGGTTCTGGAAACTAAAGACTTGCAAACTTTATTTTATTACCTGGCAAAATTCTAGAATCTTAACTTTTGTACTAACTGGCTGTGTAACCTTGGGAAAAATCACATAATCCCCTGGGCTTCAGTTTCTTTGTCTATGGAGTATGTGCTTGTATTACATCCTCCCTAGGGTTTCTTCTAGTTCCAAGTATTTCATCCTAATAATTTTTTTAATGTGTTCTGACAATTGCAGTGTTTCAGTCTGATCACCACCAGTAACTCATTTTGACTTGGCATCAAATCCCCCAGCTTTTCTTCAAAGGGTAAAGGGTTAAGAAGATGAAGTTTAGAGTGAAATAATTGTAGGTTCAAATCTCACCTCTTCTCCCTGCTAGTTAGATGACCTTAAGCAAATTATGTAAATCTTCTCTACCTCAGTTTCTCCTCTGTAAAATGCTGATCATTCACATACTGGCATTTATTTCACAGAGTTCTTTTAGGGTTAAATGAAATAATATGTACAAAGCACTTAGCTCAGTGCCTAGAATATAGAATGTAACAAGTACCCAGTGAGTGCTAGTTCCCATATTTTATTGATTCTAAGATACTCCCCCCACCCCATTTTGTACTCTCTGAATCAAGATGCATCTTACAGTTTATGGTGTGTAGTAGTTTAATTGGCAGCAGTTTTTTCTGTCTTAATGACACATAAACTAATGATGCATTTTGCAGTTCATTAAATATGGTATTTCCCCAGCATGATTCTCATCCCTGAGGTTCTCACTTCTCTGGGATGTTCCCTTCTCTAACTTCTTGCAGGCCATTATTTCTTCTACAGCAAAGCAGAATCAGGAAATGGAACAGCTAGGGGAAGTGACAACCTCAGCTACCATCTTGTCTGGCTTGTTTATTTTACTGGTGTTAAAAATGAAGGTCAAAAAGGGGCAAAGAGACAAGAAAAGAAGAGACAAGAAAAAAAGAGGGGAACTGGTGGTTCAGATTCCTAGGAACAGGTCTTCAAATTCCTAGTCCAGTGCTCGTTCCCAAGTCAGCAATGTGATTAGCACGGAACAGCACTGCAACCGTGACTCAGTTGCTCTGCAGATGCCTGAGCCCCAGTTGGATGGTGAATGCTTCCAAATCTATGCATAGAGTTTGGTGGAAAGATTTTAATCTTAGAATCCCAAAGCTGAAATGAATAGATTTTGACTACTCTTCCAATTTGCACAAACACAGAATAATAAAATTTTAGTTGAAGGGATTTTTTTTTTCTGTGGGAGCTATAATGTTCTCACCTTTTCAGTAGTCCGAATTGGCAAGGCATGATTTCTGGAGGCAGCATATTTCCTCTCAGTTGTTATGTCTACCATTTCAGGAGCTGACAGCATGTGGATGATTGTGTCTTAAATCATGAATGGTTTCTGCTATTTGGCTGCTACCAGGTTTGTGCAGCTGAGCCCAGTGGCAAATCAATCACACAGTTCAGACACTTCATTGATTCATTCATTCACTCCATCACCGAGCACTTACTGGACACCAGCCATCTACCAGTCACAAGGTACACATAAAATCTCAGGTAATTCTCTCCATAGGCTTATGGTGTTACTTGCATTTTGCAGATGGAAAAACTGAGGAACAGTGATGCTGAGTTACATTTTTTTGAGTTGGACATTGATGGATCTTCCAGGTGTTGAATAGGGGCATTCCAAAGCAAGACAGAACTTTATTGCTATTAGAAAAATGTCTGAAAATTGAAATAGAACTTATGAATTATTTTATAGTATAAGGTGTAAACAAATAAAGAAATATGCCTGTAGTCTATAGAAAAGAAACAGAATGTTCATTGCAGATCCTATTAGCTCTAAACGTTAATTGCGTCTGTCAGTCACCCTTAACTGAGCCAATAGGACTCAGAATAGTTCTTTCCTTGTCTCCTGTATCATTAGAACTTTCAGGTGTTGAAAGTATTCAGGAGGCATACTATTCTTTTTCTGGCCTCTATTAGCAGCTAATTTCTCTGTGCTTGGTCTCATGTTAATGATCCTTTATATTAAAAAGGATATCTTTATTGGAGGCTTTTTATCCAGAAATTTTTAAAACTCATTTTTTATTGGCAGAAATGTTCCTAATCAGGCTATTATTCAACATTTTTAATAGAGCAGAACAAGTGCAAGTCTCAAAGGGTTTCTTCCTTGACAGGAATGTTCACCCTGTCTTTTGGGTGACTTCTTACCTTGCCTGCCATGTATTGGGCTGCAAGCATCAAAGCCACCAGGCAGGTTGGCTCCTTGCCATCGTGTAGCAGCCTCAGGTACTCAACTTTTAGTTGGCTTGAAAGAGGGACACTACGAAGTAAACATAGGTGCAGGTTTTCCAATTTTCTCTGGAAAACATCAAGTCTCCTAGCTCTGTGAAGACTTTTTTCTCTTTAGGGAACCTGAAGATTTCCCTTCTCATCTAGGCTTCTCTGCCTTTTGGCACAGCTACTTCCCAAAGAGCTCAGCCTATGTGAGCACCTACAGGAGGCTCAGCAGTCAGTAATAGACACCTTTGATTCCCACTGGAAAATTCGATCAGGTTTTAAAAATAAATAATTATACTTTTTTTTTTTTAAAGAAAAGAAGTAAGGAGACTGAGTCACTTGTTCCTTCCCTAGGCCTGTGTGCTTAGACCAAGGAAGGCCATCTCTGTGGCTCCCCTGGGAGGCAGATCTGTGTCTCAGGGGTCCTTGCTGGCTGAGCCCCTTATTGGTTACATCACCTTATTGGTTTCACTCACATGGTACGGAGCAGAGAATGCTTAGCTGAGATTGGGGTTTTAGACTCATCATGTGACTTTGAGCCCTTTCGCCTCACTAGGTCTCAGTTTTTCTTTCTGTAAATGAAGGATTAGAAGGTCCATAAGGACTTTGTAGCTTTGACATTCTGTTTGGTTCTGCTTGGCTCTAGCCTTGATGGGGCCCTCTAAGATGGGGTTTGTTTTTGTCATAGCTCAGTGCTCTAAGGAGGAGGATGGTTATTGCCTCTGCTCAACTCATTGACATGGAGGGTGAAGGGCCTGGCCCCATTTCTGGATGGCAGTCCATCTCTTTTTACGTATAACAGGGGTTGCAAAGATGCCTTCAGTTTTCAGAAGAGAAAGAGGTTGGCAGAAATGGCAGGACTCTACTGGGGCTGGCATTTCATAAAGTACTAAGAGTGTCTTCCAAAGATTGGTTCATCTGAGTGCTCTAGTGGGTATGCTGAAATAATCATACACATAGGACTTCAGGGAAGTACCTTTGGTTATTTTAACATAGCCCTCCACTTTGGGAACCATGCTCCCTGTGTTCCCTGAATAGGAATGGGAACATAGCCATATAATTAACCAGCATCTAGCCCCACATGTGCCCTGCAGATTAAGGCCTGCCAAGAGTTCAGAGTTACAATAGCACATTTATGTTTGATGTACCTGAGACATCAGAGTGGTGCAGGCCTGCCTCTCCCCCAAGGTGGTAGTTGGAGTGGGAGGGCTTTAGCTAGAACCTAAAAGCACAGGCATGCTTCAAGGTCAGAAAGACATAAAACCCATAATTCTTTCTAAAAAAGGCTATAATACAAGGCATTATAGCCAATACCTTTCTTTTTTTTTTTTTTGTTTTTTTTTGAGACAGAGTCTCACTCTGTTACCCGAGCTAGAGTGCCGTGGCGTCAGCCTAGCTCACAGCAACCTCAAACTCTTGGGCTCAGGCAATCTTCCTGCCTCAGCCTCCCGAGTAGCTGGGACTACAGACATGCACCACCACGCCCGGCTAATTTTTCTATATATATTTTTAGTTGTCCAATTAATTTCTTTCTATTTTTAGTAGAGACGGGGTCTTGCTTTTGCTCAGGCTAGTTTCAAACTCCTGACCTTGAGCGATCCGCCCGCCTTGGCCTCCCAGAGTGTGCACCTTTTTCTTGAACCAGGGGACAAGGTATTATGTTTATGGCTTCGCTTAAGTCTTAGTCAACCCTGTGAACTGGCATGACCAGTAGAAAGTAGTGAGCGTATTGGTAAAATAAAATCAATAGTTGTCCATGATAAATTTTACTTGTCTATTGAATTATTGACAAGATTTCCCTCATTATCCATGTAAAAAAATGACAGATGGATATCGTGCACAGATAGGTCTGTTGTCAATACTTCATTGTATTGTGATAGCTGTAGATACCATGTAGTCAGGAGTCAAGATGGTAGTTTTGCAACTTTCTTATGAATTCTACTGCTGGGTAATTGGGGCATTCGATAAATAATTTCTTCTTCTTCTTTTCTTCTCCTTCTCCTTCTTCTTTTTCTTCCAGAGTTATGAACCAATTGGAGAAAACCAGAGGATTCTCCCATCTGTGACAATAGAAGACGTGTAACTTGTCTTATTAAATCACTGATTTTACTTAAAAGATGGGTCAGGGGAGCAGAGCTAAGAACATATATCTACAGGTTTGCAAGGGAGAAATCAGCAAAGCACAAATATATACTGATCCAGGGACAATGTGCTAGGTATTATGGAAGATTGCAAAATAAATATAGAATATACAGGTTTAATCCCTAATGGGGTAATATAATGAGGGAGATGAGATTAACACATACCTTGTTTTTTGATTTATTGAGGCATCTCCCAGTGGCTGTTCCAAACTATCCCATTCCTCTCTGCTTCAGCCACTCCTTGTCTTCCTTCCTCCTTCCATCTCTCCTGCTTCCCTTTCCTTTATCACCTTCTATTTACTGTGTAAATGGAGGCTACGGTATCAGCCAGAGCTCAACCCGAGAAACAGAACCAGTGGGTGATACATGCTAAGAAATTTATTACAAGAAATTGGTTTTTGCTATTGTGGTGCCTGGCAAGGCAAGTCTGAAATCCAAAGGGTGGGCTTTGAGGATTGTATAAAATTGAACCAATCCTTCTGTCCTCATTTAACTTGCTCTTGTGCTTACTTTTCTATCAAATCATTCTTCCAAGCTTATACTTTGGAACCACCTTTAATTCTTCCCACTTCCCTGTCTCCTAAGCCAGTCAGTTATTAAGGGCAATTGTCCTTTCTTCCTGATAATTCTTACATTGCTGTGTCCCTTTCCATTCCCCTCTGCCACCTCTCTAGTTTGAGCCCTTGGCTCTCATTTCTAACCTATTTTTTAGACTTCTATGAGGAAGTCTCTGACCTTTTCAATCTCTAATTCTTCTTTTATAATACCACCAGATTGTTAGTCTCAAAATTCTACTTTTCTTGGGCAGGGGGTAGGAAGGATCACTTCTGGAGACATCAAAATACTATTATACTTTCATTATGCCCCTCTTCAAACAAAGTTATTCTATGAGTTAGAACTACATGTATTGATTTGGAGGGATGTCCATGATAAATTGTTAGCTTAAAACAGCAAGTTACCAAGTACTGTGCATAATATTATAATATGCTATAATTCATCAAAATTCTATAATTTGAACATATTTGTGTAGGATTGTAGGAGCATAGAAAAAAGGGTAGAAGAGGATATACACTGAACTATTAACATCAATTCATTGATTGTCTAGGGCAGCAATTCTTAATCTTGACATCACATTGGAATCACCCAGAAAGCTTTAAAAACTATAGAGATTTAATTAGACTGAGGTGTGGCTTGGGTATCAGAATCTTTGAAAGCTCTATATGTAAGTCTAATGTGTTTAGAACCATGAATCTAGAGCATTACTCTGGCTGCAGTGATTTGAAAGTATGTTTCTACACATATAAACCCATATACCCACAACTTAGTCAAGACTGGACAGCTAAAAATGTAACCCTGACCTTGCATAGTCACATGGAGCATAGAAAAGGCAGCTTGGCTTAAAAATATAAAATAGATGATCTACAAAAGCAAATGAATAAAAATTATTTGTACATACTATATATAATCTATGTGTATGATGTAGCTGTACACACACGTATACATATATATTTGATATTTGATTATGGATTTCCATATAGAGAGGACATGATTATTTTAGAAACCAGAAAGTTTAAATCATAAGCACTTTTGTTTATATTTTGTATCTTTTCTTTTTTTAAATAAAAAAAGTAAGAAGCCAATGGCTGGGGAAGGCTTCTCTGGTATAGTCCTGAGAATTGGTGTAGGCCTGAGAATTGGTGTCTGATTCAAAGGCTGGCTTCACGGAGCTTTGCTGAAGAGGATATGAGTGAATGTTATCTGATTATCAGTAATTGGGATTCCAAGTTCCCTGTGATTTCCTTTTCTCAAAGCCAAATAACCCCAAAATAGACATGGGACTCTAAAGAGACAAACTTGAATCATATTTCACATATCTACATAAGATTTACTACACAAAAATTTGAGTGATAGGAGGTATTTGGTTATGGCCATTGTTCTCTATGAAAGGGGCAGGCTGGCCCCTTTGATTTCTGGGATGTCTCCTTGCTACCTCATTTTCAGATCTCTT